>JAOBYK010234455.1:0-15860 GCA_025434845.1 Phenganax subtilis | reverse complement strand
AACATTTTACTAAAGATTCATCATGTCATCTGCTGCTGTTGGAAGATCCTTTGCTTTAAACATTTTACTAAAGATTCCTTGTGTCATCTGCTGCTGTTGGAAGATCCTTTCCTTTGAACATTTTACTAAAGATTCATCATATCATCTGCTGCTGTTGGAAAATCATTTGCTGTGAGCATTTCACTAAAGATTCCTTGTGTCATCTGCTGCTGTTGGAAGATCCTTTGCTTTGAACATTTCACTAAAGATTCCTTGTGTCATCTGCTGCTGTTGGAAAATTCTTGGTCTTCAACATTTTACCAAACCTGGTGTAAACATTTTCATGCTACACGTCTGTTCTCCTTTTGACTGCTGCTGTTCGAGTGGCTAATCTTTCCTAGCTGGCTTGACAAAAACGTATGCAGAACATTTTCATAGCATTTTGGGTGATTGATGAATGGTAGAAAACATGTTAAGAAGATGAGAGGTGGAGCACGCTTGTTTTTTCTGTTGTGAGAATATGTTTTCACTTTAACAGCAAAAAAATAACAGGCATTTCCATTTATTAATGTCCAGTCTGACATATACGACAAGATATGTTGCTGTGATGAGGAAGGTATGGGGTATTATATCAACATTAATTCATGCACTGATTATTTCACAAGGTAAGTGGAAACGTTTTTTATTTACAAAAAATTCAAAATAGGTAAGAAAAAATCAAGATTTTATGTACATCATCGCTGCTAAAATTTTTGCCAATATCGTTGTCAAAATAGCTAAAATCGTGTTTCCGAGAGTATAAATTTCAAAAATATCCCGGGGGCATGCCCCCAAACCCCCTTAGATGGCTTGTGCCTTGGGCGCTCAATCCCAGTTGCATCGGTCAACTAAAATGCTAGATCCGCCCCTGCTAACTGTGTGCAAGCGGCAGCGCAGATGAAGCGCGACCTGTCATTGTCTCGATGTCTACTGTTTCACGTGTTTCAAAAGTGGATTGTCAAAGTGCAAACCCAGTGTTACGCAGCCATTTTTTCCACAAGCGACAATCTCACGTGACGTCCACGGCTGGTGACGATCACACACCTGAGGCGTGTTTTTTACGTGCCACAGGCAAGCACGTGCCTAATTAGCCTCCAAGCTTTGTTCACGTCACAATGAAGCGAGCACAATTCGGTGAGCAAGAGAGACGGACGAGATGCGACAATAAGCTGTGAAGGAAGGAACGAATCAATGGTGGACCGCAAATGCACCAGAAGGCTTCCAGCAATAGAGTACAGCGCGATAACGTTGCTCAGGTATCGCTTCTTGGCCTTTTGGCTAAGTTTGGCAATCTCGTGGCTGGCTCCCGCTGGTCTTCTGTGCTATTTTCATTGTTGAAGAGAGAAGACTGAAGAATTTCGCTTTGAAGAAAGAAGGCATTTCTGAAGAACGAAGACGTTTCTGAAGACTTGGTTTCTCTTTTTGGTTGCTTTGCTGCAAGTTTATTGTAGCTTCTACTCTTTCTTTTTCTTGCTGATTGTTTTTTGGTATTTTGTGCCTGTTTAGGGGCCTGTTTGGCAGCAACCTAAGGCGGTTGGTGCTTTTTTTGTACCTTGCTACGTGTTTTTTGGCTTGTCACATAGCTGTGTGTGTGGTTTGCCACTCTTTTTCCATTCTTTTATCCCCTATATAGTATTTTAAATTACTATATAGTGTTTTTATTATATACTGCGTATATAATAAGGTTGTTTTGTTTGTGTATACTAGTTATACGCATCTCCGTTTTTTCCCTACACAGTTTTTAAACTATATAGTTTTGTTATTATATACTTGAGTACGTAATAAAACTTTTTTCTTTTACTAAAAACTGCGTGTTTTCTATATAGTTTTACTATATAGAGGTTTCTTTTATATACTTATTCTTAAGTATATTTCTTTATAGTCTCTTTGCTAATATAGTAGCTATAATCCTTGTGTGGGTTAGTTTAGTAACTCCAAATTCTTTTTTTCCTATATAGCATTCATTACTATATAACCTTTTTCTATATAGAGCTTTTTTCTTTAAATCTATTTTGCACTATAGAGTCTTTGAACACTTTCTCCTTTTCTTTATAGCTTTTACTATATAGAGTTTTGTTCTATACTTATCTTCATAAGTATATTCAGTGTGTGGTTTATCCTTTTTTCTATATAAAACTTTTTTTCTATATAGAGCTTCCGTGTCTGGGTTTATAGTAACTTTGGTTTATATAGTTTTCCCTATATAGTGGGCCTTCAAGTGTGATAAAGTAAATAAATAGATAAGTAAATAAGTAAATAGATAATAAGTAATTAGATAAATAGATAAGATGATTCCTCTCATAAACTGCATGGCTGTTGTGTTGCTGTCCTCTCGGTTGGATTTCAATCGTGTTGGGGTACAAGAGGTTATTGATGAGTTTGCGGGACAGATAGACTGTTTCCGTGATCTTTTTGAGGCTATCGTGTTGATTTTGCCGGGCTGTTTTCGTGTGATGTGCAAGAGTGCACGTAAATTAGAAGCTTCAGAGCATCACGGCTTCACCGTTCGTGGCTTGCCAGTTGAATTTCAATCGGTATCTTCTCTCCGCTGGGTTAACATAACCAGTCTTTCATACGGCGTTCCGATTCAGAGATTACTAAGGTCCTCGAGGCATATGGACCAATGAAACGAATCAAACAAGAAGACTATCGGATTGTATAGACCAGAGTTCGCAATGTTCTCATGCGAGTTGACACAGATATTCCAAATCACATCCGCATCACTGGCCATTGGTGTAATATTTATTATAAGGGACAGAAGAAAACTTGCTTTTCGTGTGGTCTTGTTGGCCACATAATTAAGGACTGTCCGACTAGACGTCCAGAGCCCCATCCTGCTCTTCGCCAAGTATAAACCGCTCCCAGCACAGTGTCCATGGAGGTCTGTGCTTCTATCACAGCTGTTTCTTCTGCCGGTGTCGACGATACTTCTCCTGGCAGCTTTGCTTCGGTGGTTGCCGCAGCTGAGGCTCAAGATGAAACTTCAGATAATTTTGTGGGTCTTGCGTTGGTTGAGACTGTGGCTTCCATGATGGAGGTTACAGCTGCTAAGATTGATGCTGTCGCTCGTGCTGCTGACTATCCAGCATAGGAGGCTAGCGTCATTGATAATACTCCTAGTCCCTCCCACCCTAGTTCTTCTGTTGTGACTCGTGATAATCCGTCTGATTCACCAAATCTATTCCCAACTCAAGAAAGGAAAGTTTCTCTTCCCCGGATTCAGCCTCCTAGTCCAAAACTAGGACGCGCTATGCGAACTTGCTCTAAATCGGTATCTCCTCTGGAGTCGCCTATTTCAAACGGTCTTCGGCAGGAGCCCTCAGAGGGCATTATTGGTCGTTTTTCGTCCTGTGTGTCCTCTGAATTTGAAAGTGGGGAGGATGATGTTCCACTAACGTCTTCGGATCATCTTTCTCCTGCTCAATCGCCGAAAGATCCGCCTTTGCTTTCCGATGTCCCGGTGATTTTCCTGATGAAAGTTCTGAACTTAAGTTGGTCTTGCAAAATGATTCTCCTATAACTATGTCTGCCTCGGTTAATGTTGATGTACCAGATGCCTCTGTAGCTTTTGATGAATGTAATAATGTAACTTTAAATAATGATGCACCTCAAAACGAGGATTCTTCACCTTGCTCCACTTAATTGTAATGGCTGAATCCAATAATTTATATTATCGTTATCATAATAGTAGTAGAAATAGTAATAATAATAGAAATAGTAGTAGTCGTAATAGTCATAGTAATAGTATAAGTATTTTAACCTTTAATTGTCAGGGTCTTAGGACTTCTGACCACCGTTCTACCCTGTTTTCATGGTTAAATTGTGTCAAGGCAGATGTTGTCTTTTTACAGGAAACACACTGTACATCCTCTGAAGAATTTAACTCGGCTTCAGACCGAGACAAATAATGGGAATAATTTAAATAATTACCCTGTTATATCTTCTCCGTGAACTGTTCACAGTTCAGGTATTGCAATACTTTTTCATCTTTCGCTTTGTCTAGATCACTCTTCATCTGATGAGCTGGAGCGATGGTAGTTGCTACTTTTTCACTTGCCTCCTCGGAATCTTACAAATTTCAAGCGTTTAATGTCTATAGGCCTAATAGCCGTGCAGATGGCAAGCCATTTTTTGAGTCTATATTACCCCAAATTGATGCTACTTTACCTAAATGTCTTTGTGGGGATTTCAACACCGTTGTTGACCCTTCTTTGGATCGCTCAGGATGTAATCCATCGTCTTACTGGGCTTACAATTGGCCCTGTGCACTGCACCAGCTGAAAATCCAGGGTAATCTTATAGACATTTGGCGTGTTAAACATCCTGATGAACATGTTTTTACTTGGCATCGCCCTGATGGCTCTCAAGCATCTCGTTTAGACATGTTTTGGGTTTCTTCTTTTTTAACTGATTTTGTCTCTGAGGTCGACATTTATCGATTTTTCCGTTCCGACCACTCATATGTTTTTATGCGCTTCTCTCTTCCTTCTTCGCAAAAATGCAGTGTGGGCGTTTGGAAGTTTAATATATCTCTATTAAAGGAGGAACAATTAACAAATAAAATTACAGATTTTTGGACTGAGTGGCAGTCGGAGAAGTCTTCTTTTTCCTCTCTGGCCATTTGGAGGGATGCGGGTAAATCCTGCTTAAAGAGGTTAACTCGTAGATATTCTAAGAAGCGGACCATTGCTCGGCACTCACACATCAAATCCTTAGAGAATACCCTTTTTCATCTGCAACGTAGTCTTGACCAGGGAGATTATGTTCTTCGGTTTTATTAACAAGACTAAATCGGAATTAGAAGTCGAACATTTAAATACTGCTTCTGGCGCTCGTGTTTGGGCTCGGGAGCAATGGGCCGTTCAAGGAGAGACTTCATCCTCATACTTTATCCTACTTGAAAAATGCGAACTTGTCATAAACGTTTTTCTGGCATTCATAGCGCACAAGGAGTGGTTGTTCATTCAATATCTGCCATTCTTCGTGTTCGGGTCCCTTTTTATGCATCACGTTTTTCTGCTGATGTTTTTATTCAAAGTGACCAAGACTTTTTTATTAATTCATTAGGCCTTTTTCTTTCCGATATTGAGTCCAAATCCTGTGAGGGTGAAATCACAGAACCCGAATGCGTTAATGCTCTTAATAACATGAAGAGTAATAAAACACCGGGTATAGATGGCTTCTTTCCTGAATTGTATAAGCATTTTTGATCTATAATTGGTAAAGATTTAGCAGAAGTTTTAAAAAGTAACTTAATAAATGGTGCATTATCTCTCTCACAACGCACTGGTCTAATTACTTTGTTATATAAGAAAGGCGATAAATTGGACACTAAGAACTGTCGTACAATTTCCTTACTGTGCACGGACTATAAAATTCTATCCAAAGTTCTTGCTAATCGTCTTTTAAAAGTTATATCTTCTGTAGTTGCTACCGAACAATCTTGTGGTGTTCCTGGGCGTTTTTCAGGTGAAAACTTAGTTAATTATAGTAATAATAATAATATCGGCACAGCTCTGATCTCGTTAGACCAGGAGGAGGCTTTTGATTGAGGGGAGTGGCCTTTCTTGCTGCCTGTATTAGAACATATGAACTTTGATCCATCATTCTGTTCATGGGTTAAACTACTATATTCTAACACCTTTTTTAGAGTAATTGTTAATGGTCACATTAGTGAGCGCTTTCCTGTCACCCGTGGGGTAAGACAGGGTAGTCCTTTATCCCCCTTGTACATTTTAGTTACTGAGACGATTGCCAGTGCCATCTGCCAAGACCCTAATATCGATAGCTTTCCACTCCTTAATAATAACATTTTTAAACTTAGTCAGTACGCTGATGACACTAGCGCTCTAGTATGCTTGGATCACTCTCTTTTGTCTCTTTTTGCCCTTTTTGCTCGTTATGAGCGTGCTTCCGGAGCACGGTTAAATGTGACTAAGAGCCACGGCCTTTTGTTAGGCACTTGGAAAGATCGGGAAGATATGCCAGTCACCCTTAATTGGAGCAATAAATCTATTACGGTTCTGATAAATTATCAGTAGATTGGGACTCCTTACTTGTTAAGTTTGAAGATCAGTTAATATTGTGGAAGCATCGTAATCTTTCTTTTCGTGGTTGAGCTGTCATTGCCAACGTATTGGGACTCAGTCTTTTTTGGTACCAAGCCACTGTATTTACTATTTTTCTTCCATTGTGAAGAATATTAAAATGATCGTTTTTTCCTTTGTTTGAGCCAAAAAGAGGGAGTGGATGGCTTGTTTTTTGCTTACTCAATCACTTGCTGCTGGCGGCTTAAACATGTTAAATGTTGGCCATAAGATTTCTTCTTTGCGAGCTGTTTGGCTTGATCGTTTTTTTGCTCCACAACAACACTGCTGGTCCTCCTTTTTTGAACATTTTGTCTCAGACTTTTCGTGGTCAAAGTGTTGCACAAGTTCTGAGCAGAGATCACATCTCGGTATATCTAATTAGAAAGCTGCCTCCTTTTTATGCCGAAATTATTAGATCTTGGGTTGACCTTGGTGGGAGACAACAGCTGGGACATTGGATAATCCCGCGACCAGTTGGGGATCCTCTCCCAATAGAACAACTCACAGCAAAACTGGCTTATTCCTTTCTGTCAACATATCAACATACTGACCACTGCTCTCTACAATAATTTCAAGACTTGGGCATCCCAGTGGATTGGCCTAGGGTATGGAAAAGTCTCCATCTTTGGCAGTTTGTTCGATCAGTTTATTTAATTAAAAAGCTGCCACCTTTTTATGGTAATATAATACGATCTTGGGTTCACCTTGGTGGAAAACACCAATTCGGGTTCTGGGTAATCCCAAGACCAATTGGTGATCCCCTTCCGCTTGAGAAACTGACAGCAAAATTACTAGCAAGATTTTGGAATGGCGCTACTAGCAAGATTTTGGAATGGCGGGAATTGCACAGTGCCGTTTTGTGCCATTCTGTGCTGTCTTGTACAGTCCTTTTTGTGTGTTCGATTCTCCTGAATGAACGGGGGTCGCCTTAATTGGTTGCTACTGCCTGAATTTTGGGAGGATCGGTCATCCCTTCGTTTTGTGCCCCAGGCTTTATTGGGGGTGGCTGGGTAGATCTTTTGATCCTTAATTTGTCGGTCAACGTGTCTGTCCCGTTATGTCATGCCGTCCCGTATTGTTTAGTAACGGTGTCTGTCCCGTAACTGTGTTCATCTTTTTAACTTCGTTTGCATATTCTTTCACTCGGGTAGTTTACTACCGTCATCACTTCGTTCGTCATGGAGGGGATCATACCCCCTGTCGGTCTGGGTCGCTGGGTCATGAATCTAAAGACTGTACAGCTGGAAACGTTTGCAGACAATGCGAAGAATCGGGCCACACTAAGGGCCAATGCCCAGAGGCCACACGATGGGCTACTGCACAAAATATGTAGAATATTTTCCAGAAATCCTTGATAAAGAATTCAACGACGAAAACTCCAATGTAGAAACTGGAAAAACAACCAACCAACAAGAAAAACAAGATAACCCGGTGCCTGACATAAAGAATATGGACCTAGAGGACCCTTTTGAACCGCCACACAGAGCCGCAGAAAAACAGTTAATCAGAGATCAAATACCTGCTAAAACACACAAGGAAAGAGAAGGCGAGAACAACCGCATGTGGAGAACTGACAGAACAGATAAGCCTTTACAATAATCTAGTTAATAGTAATAGAGACAGGACATAGTATTTGCATAGTAATTTGATATAGTCAGTTCGCTGACATCTGTCGAGACGCATACGTAGTGAGAAATTGCGGTGAGTTTTTGTACAATTTTTTTACATTAAAATTTCTACTTGTGAATTGTCGAGGACTACTGTTTTCTGGAGGCAACATTCTCGACACGCGAGAACGACGCAACGGACGAAGATACAATGAGCAAGCAAAGTAATAGCAAATCAGAATCAGAAGAAAAACCTCCGTTGAAAACACAAAAAGCACACAATCCTGAAACACAAAAACATAAGGAAAAAACACGTACGCAAAAGTAACTAAAAAAGGCAACACAGAACCCAAAAAAACGTGGCCACGCAGTGGTATCACATGTGAAAAATTGATCCCCCTTCATAGTCAAACATACAAACTCTTGACCCTAAATGCTAATGGCATGGCTGAACGATCAAAATGAACGAGAATTTTTGAATTTTTACGTTGTTTTAAGGCTGACATACTGTTTTTACAGGAAACACATAACGCTAACCAAGACAATGAAAGTGATTGGACAAAAGAATGGAAAGGAAAAGCTTTGTGGAGTAGAGGAAAAACACGTAGTCAGGGGGTGGCCATACTCTTTCGCCCAGGGCAGAAGGTCCGGATAACACATGTAAAAATGACCAGAACGGCCGAGTACTAGGAGCTCAAGTACTTATACACAACACCACCATAAATCTACTTAACATCTATGCCCCTACGTCACCACAAGAACGTAAAGAGTTCTTCTTACAACTTTGGCAATATAAAACAGGAGATAACGGGCAAGAAATTTCAATTGCATCCACGACACTACAATGGATAAACAGGGGAAGACAGCGAGAGCGGAACAACGGGAATAAAAGAAACCCTGAGGTTCACACAAGCACACAACTTGGTGGACGCATGGAGAAAGCTAAACCCTACGCACAAAATATACACCTGGAACAACAGCAGCTTCACCCTACTAACCCGAATCGACCGCTGGTACGTACCGAGCCCCTGATGCAACTAACCTTTGTCTCGATACACGCCTGCCCCCTATCGCACCACTCTGTGGTACAAGTAAACATGACCTTTCCAGAAACCTTTCCGGAAAGCGAATTAAAAGGTAGAGGAGTATGGAAATTGAACAATGCCATCCTCAACAAAGGCGCATTCCAACGGAAAATAAGAGCTATTTACAAATTCTTCTTGAACCGGAAAACCGAATACTCCAACATCCTACAATGGTGGGACGAGATGAAAACACACTTCAAGGCCACAGCCATTGAATATTCCATTAGAAAACGCTCTAGAGCAACCAGGGAGAAACAAATACTTACAGACCAATTAAACCAGCACCACCAACAACAACACCCGGATCTCAAAGCAATTCGAAACCTGGAAGACCAGAAAAACAACATCCACAGCAGGCAAATTGAAGGAGCCAAGATACGTAGCCGAGCGTCCTGGTTAGAAGCAGGAGAGAAACCATCCAAGCTATTTCTTTGAATTGGAATGCACCAAACAAAACGCCATGACCATAAACAAACTCCTCACTGAGACCGAGTAAGTACCCACGAAGGAAGATATTCTCAATGCAGCAAGGGATTTCTACCAACAGCTTTACACGGCAGAAGACGACAATGAAGAGAAACAGGACGGGCTCCTAAACCAACTAGAAACTTGTCTGACGACTACATGCGTGACACCTGCAAAGATTCAAACACAAAAGCCGAAGCTGACATAGCAATCAAAAAAATGCACAAAAACAAGTCTCCTGGACCCGATGGACTGACAACAGAATTCTATCAAACCTTCTAGACAGAACTGGTACCCACTCTGGTCGAGATATTAAACATGGCATCTACAGCAGAAGAGCTCTCACCCTCAATGAAGACGTCTTTGCTGCGACTACTATTCAAGAAACACAATCATTTACTCTTAAAAAATTGGAGACCGATATCCCTCCTAGACACAGATTACAAGATCCTCACTAACATACTAAGCATACGCCTTCGACCAACCCTCCCTCACGTCATCCACCCAGACCAGACGTGCAGCATCCCAGGGTGAACAATCTTTGACAGCATGCTACGGCTTTGAGATATGGCTTACGATGCCAAAGCCAACTGTAGCAACCTTATACTGATAAACCTCGATTAGGAAAAAGCATTTGACAGAGTTAACCATCCACTACTGGATAAAATTCTAGCAAAACTCAACTACAGTCCCTCGTTCCGACGATGGAAACGAACCATTTTTAATCGAAGGAAATGTCAAATTATCAACAACGGAACGCTATCCAACCCAGTAAACCTAGAATGGGATGTTCGCCAAGGATGCCCACTCTTACCATTCCTCTATGTCTTATCAATCAAAATCCTATGTGCCACCCTGTGAAACAACACCAGCATACACGGGATACACCCACCAGGAGCCAATGTCGAGAGCAAGATCTCAGCATATGCAGACGATGGGACCCTTACCCTGAGAGACGACACGTCGGTAACAGTAGCTTTTGACCAGATCCACCAATACAAACAGGCAAGTGGCAGCAAACTCAATCTGACAAAAACTGAGGGCCACTATGTTGGTCATCAAGAGGGGGGGGGGCTCATGGACCGGTCCCCATCACATGAACAGACAAGAACATACAAGTCCTTGGTACCAACATAGTAAGTAATCAGGACCAGGAGTGGACGACTGCCGCGGATACCTAAGAACAGACGCTGAACAAATGGTCCCACCGTAATCTAACACAGAAAGGGAAAGCGGTGCTCATACAAACATAATCGCTCGCTACCATTGTCTACCTGGCCTCAATCTTCTCAATCCCACTAGCAATTGTCACCCGCCTCCACAGAGCTTGCTTTAGGTTTTTATGGGACTGGAAAAATGAATGTGTCTCCTGCACGACTTGTCACCTATCTCACCGCCAGGGTGGCCTTGGCATTCCAGACTTACATAATACATGAACCCTGATGATTGTCAAACGGCTCAAACACATCACGGCTCAAGGACACGAAACCACATGGCTCCACTACGCCTGATACTGGACTGGACAAATGCTTGGAAGGGTAAAAGACGAATGGAAATGGCTCAGATCAAACCTTAAACCCCATGGCGACCCCGTAAAAAGACCAGAATGGTACAGCATCCTCTGTCGCTTCGTCCAAGAACACCGAACCAGAATGGAAACCATACAGGCAAACCAGATAACAACACGTGGTCGCATCACCCTAATACCCAACAACCACTACCCGCAATGCAAGCAAGAATGATGACGGTGCATCTAACCATACCCTGAATTCTCAACACTATGGACCGCAATATGGACCTCACAATCCAACCACCAGGAGCAGGAATTCACATGGCAACTAACACACCAAATGCTTACTACCAAACAACACCTGCGAAGATGGGCATGAACATGGACCCGAGCTGTCCTCACTGCTCTCAACAAGAAGACACACATCACACGTTCATAACTTGTCAACACGCACAACTGACATGGCGTAATCTGAAACCACTCCTGATAAGATTAGCCGGGCGAGAAATCCCCATCAACCTGGAAACAATAATCTTCAACCAAAACCTACCCCAAGATGCCAAAGCCCACCACATCTGTCGTTTCATCATCACCACAACGTGTCACCTCCTGTGCAACTCAAGAAACAAAAAAGTCTACGACCCCGAGTACAAGCCGCCCAACATTGGTCAAAGAGTTATCCAATGCCTGAAAGAGAAGATTACAGAAGACTTCACCAGAAACAAGAATAAGATTGCACAATGGAACTATAAACATGTCATTTGCAAAGAACAAAATGAAACAATAGCGTTTTATATATAAAGTTATGATAGTAATAGGAGAATAGTCCAAGTAAATATAGGTTAGTATTAGGAAATCTTTGTAAATACTCTTAAAATGTGTATAAATTCTTTGAAAAACAAAAAAAAGTAAATCCGATTTTCGGCTTGGTACCTTTTTCTTAAAGCGATTTTGGCAAGGGGAGCAAGTTTTTGTTCCAGTTCGCTTGCGAACAACCAGCCATTCGACCATCAGGTTCGCGAGATGCAAGAAGTCTTCTATACAGACACTCAGGTCGCCTATTTGGTTGTTTTTTCTTTATCGTGCTTTTCTTTTTATTCATCTTCTTTTATTTTGTACAGGGGGAGTTTGTAGGATTTAGACCGGCCGGCTCTGGTGCAGTGTCTGCCTGGTTCAAAGTCCTTTTAAGGATTCAGAACTCTCCTCCTATAGGTTTTTTCTTTTCTTGGTGGTGCCCTATGTGTGGGCTTGTATACATAGCTTAATTTTTCTTTCATTTGGTTGTTTTTATCACGTTTGGTTTATTTTTCCTGTTTTGTCTGGGGGAGTTTGTAGGATTTAGACCGGCAGGCTCTTTCGCTGTCTGCCTGGTTCTAAAGTCCTTTTTAGGACTTGGAACTCCCCTCCTTTAGGCTTTTGGTTGTACCCTAGAGGAGCGAGGTGGATCGGCTTACTTGTCTCGAGTTTTGTTTGGTCCTTATTTTTAATTACTAGGGGGATTTCTTTGGTTGTTCTTTCTCAAGTTTCCCTCAAAAGTCGAGAGACTTAGTCAAATTGAGGGTCGTGGATCGAGGGTCGAGGATGAAAGATTGTCGCTCGAGGATTGAGGATTTCTGCCCTAGGGTCGTGGATCGCGATTTGAGAATCGAGGCTCGAGAATTCTTTAGGCATTAGTTTGTAAATATTATCGGCCTCCAGATTGTAAATATTGGTGTATTTTCCAACTGCCCTTTGATTATATGTACCCTGGTAGAGACTTGGGTGGGTTATTGTACATAGTATTAATCTTGTCTTAAGGTCTCCCCAAGGAACAAGCTTAAGTTGTCAATATCAGTAAATATCAGTGGGACTCAGAACTTTCCTCTCAGAAACACTTGAACTTACTTGAAATAGGCTGTAAATAACTAATACCCTTTTCTATAAGCACCTGCAACTCCCGGCTCATATCCACTTCATATCAGCCTGTACGACTATGGGCCAAACCCCTGAGCCAAACAACTCTATTGTGAACTGTGGGTCATGCATCAAGTCATTCAACTCCATAAAGACCCGACACCAACATCTCGTACGATATGGCCACCGGCTCCCTGAACCTCAGGAGATCAAAGTAAAATTTTTCATGAATGTCCAATGTCAAAATGTTAAATGCCCACTTTGTACCTTCAAATCAAAACAGGTTGAATGGCCAAGATCTTTTGTGTCACACTTTGCAACCAAACATGAGGACTACACCCTTAATATTTCATATACATGCACCCCCTGTGACCTCTCCATGACGCAAGAAAAATTCAAGACCATATTGAGATGCACAAGGAAAATTGTATACCCCTTGCTCCGAGCATGCCGATCTCTGCATTGTCAAGCGAAGAATCTGCTGCTGATTCTGACAACTCTTCACCCCAATCCCATGACCTTACCTCATCACCTGCATCCATAGAATCGATGTATCGGGCACACTCCAGTCCAGTCCAAAGGAACAAATGGAATCTCCAAAGCAACCATCACTGCAATACCTCTCACAAACACCGGCTGACGACTCCCTACTGCAATCATTCCTTGATGCCTGCCAGGATACACCCAAAAGAAATACTACCCATAAAGAATAGACAGCAAAAATCCCACCTCTAAAGTCGGTCATAACCTGGACGCCCTTGGCCAGCTCAACTCCCCCATCAAATCCCCCCCAAAGCAAGACAGCCCACCTCCACTGCTGGAAGACCTTGCTGATAAGGAAGAAATGCAACAGCCTCCCTTGCCCAAACAACACCAACGCAATACCCAACAAGGAAAACTGTTCATTTTCAATGCTACAATCCATTTTTGATGCTCTACAGGCATCAGACAAAGGGCCAACTACACCATCTGTCTCCCCAACAACAAAGGCTGAGCTCTCTGGCAATCCCATCACTACCATTGAATTTACCAGCCCACAGAATATTGCCCCTCCCATTCCTATCCACAGCCGCACCAACCAATGCCGTAACCGGAGACTACAAATCCAGCACTTTGTCTGGCACTACTGTAACCGAAACACGGCCAAGCAACACCTACGATTGAGCCCAGACCCCCATAGGGAATAAATCACCTACTAAGCCGAATATTTGCCCTGAAAATGCCACTGAGAACACCAAAGGCAAGTGCCAGAAAATGTCAACAGAACTCCCACAGGACCCTCCTATTAGAACCCAACAGTACACAACACCTGAGGGATCTAATAGAGTTGACCAGGTCTCAAGTGCTGATCCTTACTCTCCACCACACCCTTCAGTAAACCCCAACGATAAGGCCACAAGTAGGTCTAAAATCCCAGAACTGCATCCCCCATGTGACCCCCAATATGAGATACCACATGTAACCAGCCCAACCAAAGAAGACAACTCTGCAGAATCCCTTCCTGCCCAAGAAACGGCTGAAGAACCACCATATTTTTGCTATAAATGGAACCACTATTTTGATGAAGATAGTGATTGGACAACCTTTTTAAACTACTGTGATACCTTTGCTTCCGATGGCGTCACACTGGCCAAAGAGGTCACAGCTCTGAAGAGACCTCAACCAATACCTCGTCGCACTGACCGCCCTTCGGCCCGACTGTCCATCGACAAATGAAAACCTAACGCCTCTTATGCCCACGAAGCCCATCGTCTCCAAAGCCTATACAAACACTCGAAAAAATGGGCTGCTCGCAAAATCCTCAATGACGACTCACCTCAATTTGATGGATCGCTTAATGATGCACTCAACTACTTCCAGCCACCTTCGGGCGAAAACATTGCGACACAGCAAACCTGGATGACGAACTAAAAAAATTTGTCCGAACTGCACCTACGGACAAAGCCCTATTTGACATTTCCACAAGCACTGAAATCCAGACCAAGCTTCAAGCCATGGCCAACTCTGCCCCAGGCAAAAACCTCATGGAATACCGCCATTTACGGCTTTAAGACCCCAAGTGCAAAGTTTTGACCAAAATATGCCACCGTTGCCTCCAAACGAAAGATGTTCCCGCCCAGTGGAAGATGGCCAACACTATCCTCATCCACAAGTGAGGCCCTATGGACGAAGCATCCAACTTCCACCCTATCGCCCTAATGTCTTGCATGTACAAGCTCCTGATGGCACTCATTGCTTGTTGAATGACTGGCCACTCCATTGTACATAACCTCCTCTCACCCCAACAGAAGAGCGCCTGACCCAATGAAGGCTGCTATGAAAATGCTTTCCTTCTTCAATCAATTGTTGGAGATGCCCGAAGCCACAAGAAAAGCTTGTTCCTTGCTTGGCTTGAGATCAAGAACGCCATTGGTAGTGTCCCACACCAGGTCTTAATTCACACTCTTTGCCATATGGGCTTCCCATCCGATCTGGTGGACCTTTGTTTGCATACTGTCTAACATTGCGGATGGCAGAATTGCAGAAGTCACAATAAAAGACTCATTTAATTCTCTTTTTGATTCGAAACTTAAGGATAAGTACAAATATGACGAATGCCTGCATCTGGGTTATGATGGGAAGCGATTTAAGTGGGCTGCAAGTTTTGAATCACTAAAGATATTCGTCGATAAATTTATTGAACTTAAAGGCAAGTGGACTTCGCCGAGCCGCAATTCAAAAAGATTTAAAGGTAATAATTCCGATATAATACTGACTTGGTATCCTGGTAAACAAAATACACTTACAGTGAGCGACAATTCAGGCTATGATTTGTCAGATGCAATGATCAAAGTTTGCCAATTAACAGGGAACGAAAGCTCGCTTAAGAACAAAATCGAAGCGGTGCCTCAGGTCAAAGCTGCCAAAATGCCCATTGGCATTACTGAAACTAAACCAAAAAGTCTGGAAGGGGGCTTGGAGTCTGATAGTTCAACCTTTCAAGATCTACAAGATTTCATCGATCAATCATTTCAGAATATGCAAGTCTCGTTGCAAAGTGCGGATGACAATATATCGCCTGAACAAAACATCGACTGCTCCACCCCTCTTCAGCTACAAGCCGATAAAAATGTGGATGATATTTTAGAAGAGTTTTCTTTGCTTAAAGGGAAGATAGAAACCGAATTTGCAGTTTTGAAAACCAAACTCTGTG
>JAOBYK010233344.1:0-20221 GCA_025434845.1 Phenganax subtilis | reverse complement strand
GAAACACCACGTAAATTTATTTATGCATAAATAAATTTACGTGGTGTTTCCACAAAAACTGTATACTTTATATTTTATATGTCGTAAAGTGATCATAATTATTAAACCATGTTAACCATAAACATGATCCTGCTATGCAGCTGCAATGCACTATAGTAAATATAGGAATTCTCAGTATACAGGGTGTTCAAAAAAATGTGATTGATCTTTCACTGGCTTGTGTACATTGAATTTCACTCTCTTGTTTACTACCTAGAACTAAATAAGGATTTTTAAGCTTTGCAGTGATACTTTTTTATGTTGTTACGGTGGAAAATGATCAACTATTCTTTGTTCAAAAGTCAAGGTTGAAACTGGATTTTTTCACCTCAGGGAGTCAAAAAGCTGCTTATTATGCTTCAAAAAATAATGCCAATGTTGGATTTAGTGGTATAATAAGGTCAGTTCAACAATTCTGAACTGATTCATACTGATCATTTTTTGATGTAATGACATGAAAAAGTATCATTAGTACCAAAAGGTTCTGTTCTGCTGTGTAGAAACGAAATTGAGAAATAAAGTGATGATGCACGGTGACCTGTCAAACTTTGCTTACCTTATTTTGAAACATCCTGCGCTTGCATGAAACATGTAATTGCTACAGGTAGTGTGTCAATACCAACAAGATAATGGAAAAAATGAAGTACAAATTCAGTTACATTGTAAGTGCATCACCGTTCTGCATCATTTTTGGGTCACACTGCCATTTGAAAGTCTCAAGATGTTTTTCCCTTAAATGGCAAACTTAGCATCTCATTTCGGGTGACTGCACTCATCCTACATATTCTGTCATTCAGTTTATTCTCATTAATGCAAAGCCTCTAATAATTTTACTAATCAACAAATTCTTACACATTTCAGCCAAAGACTTTATTCAGCCATACATGCAAGCTGTAATTCAAGGTAAGTTGATGTTGGCCATAAATAAAGAATGAAGCAATTTCTAACTTACACATTTTTGAATCTGAATAATGTTCTACAATCAACTTGTTATACAATCGACTTTGCAACTTGCATCGCAGTGGCTTGCGATGCAAGTTGGGAAGTTCTTGGTGTTGTGTTGAACCCCTTGTTTTCTGCTGCTAGTATGCACTTGTCACCGCAACTTGAAATATTGATTGTTGAAAGAGTTGTATTACAAGTTGCTAGAAATAAATGCCTTGTATGATATAACAAGTACTCCTGTGATCAATGGTGTTTATGGACATGTGGCTGTTGTCTACACTATAGGGTATATTTATATGCTTATTGTGCAGTCGTCGACAGATTTTGACAAAACTTTATAACATATGCGACTTTTATGAATGCATTGAATAAAAATATGAATGTCAATCTATGTTGTTTTATATTGTAATGGAGTTCATTTTCCTCGGCAGTCAAGGAATGATAGTGCATTGAATTAGAATAAAGTTAAAAGACTTCGTAGTGGAGTAGAATATCCTGTGTTCACTGTACTACTAACAGTATGTCTAAATGTTTGAGTGAGGATTTCCTGTAGCTCAGAAGTCAGAGCACCGCCGTGTTTAACCAGAGACCCTGAATTTATTCCCATGTTGGAAAAGTACAAAAAAAAGTTTTCAACTAGTCTTTTGGCTTCATTTGATTTCTGCTACTTATATTTAATTCAAGTGTTTTTCTATGAGCTAATTTCATTTCATTTGCATTGGTTGTTAAACAGTATGTTTAAACAAAGGGTAATCCAATTTTGGCATGTAATAACTCAAGAAACATTTGACAAGTGCGATTGCGAGTTAGAGAATTGTAGAGTTCAATCATTTAGCTTTCAAATGATGTTTTTTACATGTCAGTTAGCTGAAAAATAAAAGAGTATGGCTTTCTCGACAAAAGTCACTAAAAATTGCAATTTTTAGTTGATGGGAATTCAACAGTTTTCCTTTAAAATTTAGTCCTGCAAGGCTTTGAAAAACCAATTAAAAGTTATCACTAAAATGCAAATGTACAATGCATGCTTGTTTGATTGTACATCTCTGACAAACAGGATTGCACAAGGTACATTTATTGTGAAAAACTTTGTGAAACTGGCAATTTACAAGCAACACGCAATGCTTTCAGAGTGAGATTTCCTAAAACTTGGCACTTAAGACCATCTGGTTGCATTGAAAGAAATGCTTGCATTACATTGAAGCGAATGGAGGGCATGTTGAAAGATTGAGAGCCTAACTCTCTTTAAATTAAAATAAACTGTTTGTAAATAAGTCAATTTTGCTCTGGAAAAGATCATTGATTGATTAAATATGGACCGTCTTTTGCCCTTCTGTCTCACTTGGAATTCCCATTGGTAGGAAAGTTTGATTGCCCCCAGCAATTTTTAATGAACGATTTCTCGATCATTTCTACTCGTATTGATATGAGAATGGTAAATTCAAAAAGCTAATTGGCTATTCTTTCTTTCTGTATTGAAATTAAATCGTTTACTCAAGTATTGCAGCTGTTCAAGTTTGGAGCATGCTTTTTTGACACACTATATATGTTTTTTTTCTTCAAGAACTGCTCAATGTTATTCGTGAAACTGAGAATGATGATTTGACTGATGTACTCCAGTCTCTTATAAAACAATATCAAGATGATCCACGACTAGGAGAAATGGCTGTTATAATCGCACAGCATTTGGTATGATGATTATTGACATGTTGATACTGTACTTCTTTTGCAGAGATCACCATTGTCTCTTGTCTAGACAGCTTATGCAGATTTGACTCTTTGTATTTATGAAGAAAGTTGCACCATTCAGGTTGCCATTAGTTGATTAAAATAAAACTATAGTGTTTTAGTTTTGAGTATTTAGGTTCACTATAAATTAAAGGCAGGGTCTGAAGTAAGATTTGTCAGAACAATGTAATCTATATTTTACGTTAGCTTGTCAAAAAGCATGGTAATATGGATATTCTGCCTTCTTTCTCTTTCTGAATTTACATTTTAAGAAACAATCATTGAAGATGGTACGACAAAGATCATGTCCGATATTGGACTCCGAGAAACCATATTTATTCAATGCAATATATGTTTATGTATTATATCTGGTGACTTAGGGCCTGTTTATATGAGAGGCAGGACGGGACGATGAACGGGGTCCCGGCATGTAATTGTTTTTTTTTCACTATTCGCCTTGTGTTGTTATGTAAGCGGGACGTTTTTTGTCCTGTCTCGCCTAGGCGTGATCCCGGTTGAAGCAACCAGGATCCCGCCCCAAGCAAGACGTTTTTCTCCATATAAATGCTCTGTCCTGCCTGCCTGGACAATTTTGCATATATAATTCTTTGCAAATTCATATTCCCGGGATATTCCCACAAGAAAACGTCCCGTATGCAAAGCAATCATGTAAACACGGGATGAATATCGTCCCATCCCGGCAAACGTCCTGGCAAATGTCCCGTCCCGTCTCCATATGTAAACAGGCCCTAAGTGTTCTATTTTGTACGTTTTCATAGTATATTTTTGTGTTTGACTTTTTTTAGGCTATGACATTCAGCAATTTGCTGGACTCAGAAGAGTCTGATGATAAAGCAGTCACAGCAATGGGCATTTTGACAAACTTTGATACAATGTTGTCTGTCATTGAGTCTAAAGAAGTAAGTTGTTTTCTGCTAATGAGGATCATGGTGATTGTCTATACCCATGGCAAATCTCTTTCATGGAATCCTCCTTTAAATGAACACTCACTATTTGTATAATTATTGCCTTGAATAGTCATTCAGAAAGCGGTCCCAGTTTATGTTTTAGGTCAGTTATACTTTAAAATATCATAGCTGCCATTAAAATATTTTTTAATGAGAAGTGATTAAAAATTAAAGAACTGGAGATGCTATATGCATAATAGATTAGGTGCAACTAGAACCTAATTTTACCATGAGAAAATTAAAAACTAATTTTCCTCATACTTTATCCATGCCACTAATCCTGGTGACATCAAATGAATCATTGCATCATTGTCAATTTTTTAACTCTACGATAAAGTCCATAAAACTGTATCAACACTAAACACACTGATTTATTTGAACATTCAATGAATTGAATAAAACCCTCCTACATATTTTCTTGGCAATTATAATATTCGCAAAATGATAGCTTGGCATTTACACTCAATTAGTGATGAAGGTTTCATCCTATTGGCAGTTCAATGTAGGGCCTTCATCAGGAGTTTTAAAAGGTTGCAACTAGACTCCTATTATACTTTAAATGCGATTGCATGACATTGCTTACCATCAACATATAAATACTTAAGAAGCAAGTACCTTCCAACTGCCCCATTTATTGCTTGATGACTCAATCTGTTTATGTGCCTTGCTCGATGCAACGTGTGAGAATATCTTGTATTTTTTATTGTAATATTTCAGGTTTCTGAGGAGCTGGAGAAGATAGTGTATAATGTAATTGAAACAGTTTTAAAAGAAGGAGTTATTGGTGAGGACAGCATTTGTACTAAATTTTGATTATTGATGTTACAGTATTTAGCTATTTCTGTTTCTCTTATTGGGCTATAGAAAAATTAGCTAGCAATTTACAATGTAATTTTCTGCAATGAGCAATATCCTGGTGTAGAAATTTGGTATATTTGAAGAACTTTGTGACTTTTTGTACCAAGTAGTTCACACACAAACAAAAATGCCTAAGTATCCTACAAAACCAAATAGAAAAAGAGGATATTTTACTTGAACAAGTGTAGAAATATGCATCCTACATTTATATAATAATACTCCCGTGTCTAACCTTGCAAAGGCAGAAATGAAGTGGAATATTAGCAAAGAGCTAAAGTAATATTTCCAAGTATGGTTTAGTCAATTAAATTATAAAAACACATTAGGACAACAATACATTTTTTTGCGAGTGATGGTTGGAACATATCTGTTGTAAATCACTCCAAGGACTAGCTGTTGCAACTAGCAGGCTGGGACCGCTATTAGAAAATATTTAGTCTTTGGAAAATCGTAAAATTATTAGCATGGTACCTTTGCTCTTTCATTGGCTTTATCTTTTTGGAGTACTGTGAGGCGTTTTACATGCATTTCAAAGGGGATTGCATATCTTCCTCAACCATGAAAAGTGCTCTTTATCAATCATTAATAGCAACTTTCATATCACTCCACTCGCTGAGATTCATCAGGACACAGAACTTACATATACATGTTGATTTCGAGAGCTAAAGTGTTTTGGACTTCTTTAAAGTCCTATGCAGTTACAACGTTAGTTGAAGTGCTTCATCATAGTTAACATATAAGCGTGCAAAATGACTTCAAAACCGTGCCGGAATATTTAGTTGACTGTAACATATACATGAAGTACGCTTATGAATTATTAATAAGTGTTTAAAGGTATCGTGGACAAGATATTTACTTGAATCTAGCTTTGGTGTTTATTGTTTTTGTAGATTTCTATGAAGATGTGCTTCATATAATGGTCACTGCCACATTGTATAAAATATCGCCATTAATGTGGAACCTGTTCTATGTGATGTACGAAGCTTTTGAAAGGGATGGCTATGATTTCTTTACAGGTTTGTTGCTACAATTTTGTATTTTGGTATTTGATACAGTTGATTCATCAAACGTTGGTCAAAAATATTTTAATAAATCTTTAAAGTGCCAAGGTAAAAGGTCATTTCTATCATTTGTGCATTTTTGCTGGTCACGGTAAGACTGTTACTTGTCTAGACGTGAGAATAATCAAACTCTAAGTCATATAGGTTTGATAGGATGAAAATTCATGATTCAAAACCCAAAGTTTGGGGGTGCTGTAGTTTAGCACCTTTATCAGACTAATCAAGAAGTGCAGCAAGGGTTCTGTTGTACTTGCAAATAGATGACCTGTTTCATACTCAAAAAAAGTGTTGAAATAGAAATACATATAAAACAACAAGAATGCACTTTAATGTGCTTGGTTGGCTATACTCAACATTTAGAAGTTGAAAATTTTGAAGAAATTGTATCACTTCAGCTCTTGCTGGTGCAAAACATTGAGCAAACAAACTCATATACATGACTTTGACTGAAATTATTTGCTAAGAACCAACAAATCAGATTGCAAGAAACTCCTGTGATTTGAAAAAGATTATAGCATACCCATTTAGCAGCAAAACTCTCCTCTGACAAGTAAACAGAGTAAAATATACCAGCGGTGTGTATTGCCTGTCCATTTGTTAAACTTAAGGTTGGGGTGCTTTCAGGTACATTGTCATTCGATGGGGGTGATTTATAATTTTGTGTAGCATGTCATCAAATACTGAGATACTTTTGTTTTGGACACATGATAGGTGCATATAGTAAAATAACCTGTATAGTTTCTTAATTTTCATGATTCACTTGTCTCCTTGTTGAAAGGTGTATCATCACTACCATAAATTTACAGTCAAATCCAGCGTACGTTTGACCCCAATGTTACAATTTTGTTTTTTAAAATTGCTATTTTGATAAAAAATTCCTTTGAGGAATTTGCATTGCAATTTTTTGTCAGAGTTTTAATTTTGCTGATTGATATTTTAATTTTGGGGTCAAAAGCAAACCAGATTTGACTGTAAGTAGAATTGTGGAAGTCTTGTTGTGAAAGTTTTAACACTTGACTGCAATATTAATCATGAAATAATATTTCCTTTCCAGATATGTCCAGCCCTTTACATAATTATGTTACTGTTGATCCAGAAGTGTTCCTTTCGAACCCTAAAAATATGGAAATACTTTTCACAATGTGCCAAAAGGTATTTATTAGTTAGAACATAAAAATTTTGGGTTTTTTTATCCTCCAATGAAACCTCCTATGAAATGTGTTTTCAGGATGTCTCTCTTGATTCATGTTTGAGTGGTCTGTTTCATAACTTGCAACCTGCATCGATAGCTGAAAATTTTCAATGCATACGTTCAAATTTTTTATATAAAGGTTTTAAAACCATGCAATGGCAAATCTGCAGTGCCCAGTAAGATTGCCTGTTTTTGACCAATGCCTACAGTCATCAGCGAATGCTGGTGCAGTGCCACTTGGTGGGTTAATGTGAAAAATTAGTGGTAGACCAGCAGATAGTTTAGTTAATCCCCATGAATAAAAATGTGATGTTGAATAGGGTAAGTATAACCTTACTGCTACCCAGAATTTTTGTGCTATCATCCCCTTGGCTGGAAAGGAACACAAATGCAGTGCACCCTAATTATATATTTTACCCTATCTAACATCAGAAGATTCTACTTTTTGGGAGAGTAATCTTGCTGGCTAATAGGTTCGTTGTTGCTCAGCTTTAATTTTGACCAACATACTTCATGCAGCTTGCTAATGATCTGCTAGCACAGCTTTGAATTTGTGAAAAATTATTTTCAGACTTTTTTTTGCTTAAAAGATAAATTAAATTATGCATATATTGTGTTAATTTTGTGTATATTCGATCAACCAACAATATAAAAAAGATAATCAATTTTTGGCATAAATAGTGAACTACAGACCATATCTTTCCAATGGTGTTAAAGGTGTTTAACAAAAATATGTTTAGATTCATTTTTGTTTTTCATAAAGAATATCACGGACAGAACTACACAACATAGACTGCAGTTAATACAATACAGCCATTTTTCTATGATGAAAAGCTTGTGTCTTTGAAAAAGAGGAAAGATCAAATTTGATGACAATTTTAATGACAGCCCTTAGTCAAGAGGAATTAATAGATAGATAACTAATGGAGAGCTTCCCCCAGTGATAGTAAAGGCATGCAGCAAACTTTGAACAGCTTCATGTCGCAGAGTTTTCTGTGGTAGTGGGTGATTTAGACAGTGCTACCTCTGTATCAACTTCGAAAGTCCAACTTTGTCATGAAGCTCAGATTTTCTTGCCCATCCTCCAGTTTTTTTGTTTGCACATCTCAAATGTTTGTTACTTCAAAAAACGTTTTCAAATTTTCAAAAATAGGTTTTCAAACTCTTTTGTAGTTTACCACAATGCATCATGGTTAAAACTTAGGGTATTTGTTGTAGTCCATGCAAAGACAGCCCAATTTCTGGGTGGAGAAGACAGTCAGCATTTGTGGGTTTTAACAGCTCTAAAATTGTTGAATAAATACAAGATGTGTTGAATATGAGTTAGTGAACTTGTAACTTAAAAGATTTGCATTGTTGGTATTTCCCTTGAAGCTGATATCGAGTTATTTTTTAAAACACTACTTCTGCAGTGCTACTGTAGACTGTATGTTGAGAAGGAAGGCTTATTCACTCTGGAGTCACCATGCCTGTAAAGTCAAATTCAAGTGCTTTAGTTGCTTCTTTTTCTTATGAAAAAACTTTGCCCACTACTATAGTGTGATGAAGTACAAAGACAATTTCTATCAAAGCGGTATTGATTTTAATATTATTGTCAAAGGTGGTTGAGCATGATTGCACTTGCCACATAAACTACCTTTTCTCACTGGGGGTGGGACAGCAGTCAACTTAAATGATATGGAAGTTGAGCCACGAACACGTACCAGTCTTCAACATTAGGTTTTTTTCCTAAACTCAGATGCAATGTTTAAATAGTTTTATTACACATATGGACGTACATATTTGAGTGTTAAGTTGACTGCAGTCCTACTCCAATAAAGACCGTTGGTTTACAATAGTGCCTGAGCATCTTCGACAGCAATGAAATTCATATAATTTTGATAGAATTGTGTTTGTACATTGATGGACAGACTATACAGCCATAAATAGATAAAAGAAAAATATCGTGTGTACAATGCTTCAGAAATTGTATTGTCATAAAAGCAATTTAACCAGAGATATGTTATATCAATGTTAATGCAATTGTTTTAGTGTGATTAACCTCCCCTTTCACAATATCATTTACTCAAGCACAACAAAAGTAATGTTTTTAGAGTAACTTTGAATCAGCTTCAAATGTAATAAAAAGAAAGCATTATTGTTTCAGTTGCAGGTTAATCAATCCTTGTTCATAAATTTAAATCACTTGAGAAGTTTAAGAAACCCTCATATCCTGATCATCTTCTTCACCATGAATTCAAGCTGTCTGTAGTCATTAGAGATGAGGGTAACATACTTTAACTTATCTTAGATACTGATGGACGATGATACTGGTGAAGATGCCCAATCTTATGCTGCCAAACTTTTAGAAGTTGTGATATTACAATTCCCAGGCCGCATTGATCAGGTAACACTAAGGTATTGTAGTTTGACATGATATGTATTATTGCAAATTCAAAAGCATATGTATTTTGTAAATAACAAGTTTGGTAAAAGTTTCCAGCTTTTTATCAGCTTGAGTTCGAAGAAAAATGTTGATGTCCAAGCAGGCTAGCAGCACAAATTGGATCTGCTAGGAAAAAACATTCTTGATATTAATCTGTGCTCATACATGAGATCAAACTTTGAAAAAAATCACTCTTTGATGTTCCTGGCTAAGAACTTGTGATTTCAGTTATCATTTGTATGGAAGTGATTTTTTTGAAAAATGTTTCTGAAACTAGTAGGTTTCTTCACTATAAAGATTTCAACTTTGCCAGCAAGCTTCTAAAACTCAACATAGAGCTTGTTTTATTCAGCTTTTGTTGTCAGCTTTCACAGCACAAGTCTGCTGTGAAATTTGACAATGCCAAAGCAATGAGCCTGACTTGCTCGTTCTTCGTTGTAGTGGCATAATAATATTAGTTATTGCATTCTTGTCATCATTTCAAACACATACTTTTAAAGAATTCTACTCTCAGATGAGCATCACATCTGATACAGAAACAATTTTAAAGGGTGCCATGGCCCTGCAGTGACTAAATACAGTATTTACTGGAAATGAGGGACACAGCCTGCTCAAGGACGCTAGGCCATATAAATATATTCAGCATTTTATCATGAAAACATTAAACTTATAATAACATACATGAAAAAATTTCTTGATTCTGATTGGCTATGAGCAGTGCAGTTTTTAGGAAATACAGTGCAAAAAAAGAAATTCAGTGCAATTTTTCAAAATTTTCTTAAATTTAATTAGATTCTTGTAGTTTTGCATGGCAAAACAACAATATCAGCATTCGTTTGAGGTATACACCATGTATTTTTACTATTGCATATAATAAAATATTATTGCAATAATAAAAATACATGGTGTATACCTCAAACGAATACTGATATTTCTTAAATTTGTTCAAAAACATTTTTATAGACTGGAAAAAAAACTCAGTTCAGAAAAGTATTTTTCATGCATGTCCTTTTCGCAAAGCATTGTACAGTTACCAGAGAGTTTATCCTTCACGTTTAATTTTTTCATGTATATTATTAGTAAGGAATAGTATGCTATGCTTTCTTGTGCAATTTGGAAAAACATACACTTGTGAGTTTTTCAAAGACTTCAAATTGCACTCCTCCTTCGGACTCGTGCAATTTTAATGGTCTTTGAAACACTCACTCATGCATGTTTTTTCCAAATTGCACTTAAAACCATACTATTACCTATACAAACATGTACTTATTTTGTAAAACAATACTGAAAGTTGACAGTCAAAGTATTCAAGTATAACAAAAGCAACAGACTGCTTGCTGTCAAAGTCTCTAGATAAAAGTTATTCAAATGAATGCACCGCTTACACAGGACAGTGCAAAAATTTTAATAAAAGAATAGTCAAAATGCAAAAATTTCATGCTTCCGGTTCTGTAACTTTGTTTTGTATTTCACTATTACCGCATGATGAACTGACAATTATAGAAATTTGTTCTGTACTACAGAAACAGTTATTGACTATTGAGTTCACTAATTGTGCTGGCAACTGAACAAAACCATGAAAGTAGAGCAATGATCTTTGAAATACACTAACAGTATCTTTTACAAATGAAAGAGTAAATTAAACATTCAAAACTTGGAGCCAAGGTGAGATGAGTATCAGTTATTCAGTAACCATTTCTGCAGTACAGAACAAGTTTCTATAATTATCAGTTAGTCATGCAGTAATAATGAAATACAAAACAAGTTACAGATCCAGAAGCAGGGAGGTTTTTGCATTTTGACTGTAAATATTTCAATCCATAAGACATTATGTAGCTTCTGCAAAAATAGACCACCCGATTTCTTCATGTTCACTTGGCACACTCTGAATGAATGAACTGCATAGAAAAAGGTGGTTTACAGGCTGGTTTACATTATTAAAGTTGCTGTGATCAATGTAAGAATTTTTCACAGGGAAATTCTACATTCTGAAAAATATGGAAGAAATATCAGAGTGAAGTAGTTCAGTGTTGAACACTGTATTAGTTCCCTCAAATAGTTTTAGCAAATCCTTAAAAACGTAGGACTTACCTGTCCAAAATTTCATGTTGATCACAGAAACTTTGACAGTGTATACTGGGCCTAAGAATTTCTACATCATGAAATGTAGGCAACCAAAAACGAGAAGAAAAGTTTGTTTCTGCAGAGTAAAAAAAGTTGTGACCATGAAAACTTGAACTACTTTAATGAAAACTACATATACTTCCCAATGTGTTTCTAACTATCAATATATTGAGAAGTATGTTCATGAACTGTTTCAAATACAGTATGTACTTTGTTTCTATTGGTATTTCAGTATGATGAAGTTACATTTCTTTTCTAGTGGATTACACCTTTTGCACAGGTAGCCTTGGCACGGTTAACAAGGAAGGTAGCAACAAGTGAACTAAGAGTAATGTGTTTGCAAGTGGTGAGTTTACCTTAAAGTATGATCTTTTGAGTCTTGAAATGTGCCTATGTATTTTGTGGCTCAAAAAGTTTTTGATATGATTCAGCTTTTCAATACACAAGAGTTTAAGCGTAAAATTATCTAGGGTTAACTGAAGTAGAATGAAAAGTTTACACTGGGAAATAAAGGTTTAATGTTCTAGTGCTAGTTGTTGTCTAGGTTGTGATGTGCTATCAGCACCATTCGATAATTCTATTGTTTTCTAATACCTACCTTTGCTGCCAGATTTATTCTGATCCTTGGAGTGTGTGCTTCATGACATTAGCTTTTGTGCAAATGTGCCTCATTCAATCCTTGCTTCAGTGTTATAAGTATTTTGTATTGGCTCCACATGGAGTGCCAATTAGTATTCTTTATTGTTTATCAATACTTTGAGCATTCGATAGCAACCTGAAAACCATTGAAAACAGCATATTAGTAATCATGTCTCCATGTGGGCCTCCTTGATAAGTGCATTGATTGGCTCATTATGGACTGGTAGTTTTCTTTTCATATAAGTTTAACATTTTAGTAGAAAATCAAATATTCAGACACTTAAAAGGATATTATTTTAGGTTGTTGCTGCACTGTATTATAATCCAACTTTTCTTACAACAATTTTGGATAAATTACATCTCCCAGAGTCTAATGAACCTATAACAGTCCAATTCTTTGCACAGTGGATGGGAGATGCTAACTGTTTTTTGGGGTATGTATAATATACACTTTTTTTTCCTAAGTTTGACTTGATTAACAAAAATTTTATTTAAAGTGCATTCCACTTGTTGCAAGGTGTTCTGAATGGGTGTTGTGGTTGTGGTTGTGGTTGGTGTTGTAGGTGTTTGTACATGATGTGGACATAGGTGTCAGTAGTGTTGGAATACAAGATAAATTTGCATGTAGCCAGGACTGGATATAGTAAAATTACAAGTCATTCTCTGTTAAAAGAATTTCTTTAATCTCAAAGTTTTGGCGATTGGTCTGTAGCTTTTTAATGGGTATGTATGGACTGAGATAAATGGATGCTAGAACTATGGAATGTGTGAAGTGAAGCTAGGTGTAATTTATATCCATGTAGAATGTCAAAGAAGTGGCTTGGACTTGTTATCAGCATTTTTGTCTTTTTTTTTTTGTCTTATAGTATTTCAAATTCCACATGTTTGTACATTATGGCCAGCCTCATTTTACACTCATTCAATAGTGTTCGCATCCCTTTAGCTCATTGTATGAAGGCTACAGAATGGTAACCAAAAACTCATCAATATATAAAAAAATTTAAGTCACAAAGCATCTCTTCTTCTTGTTAGTGGTAGTGTAGGCGTTGTTGCAGATAGTGCTGCTGCTGGTGTCGTTGAGATGTTTTGGATGTAGATGGTGTCGTAGGTCATGAAGTTGTATGTGCTGTTGTAGATTGTGTTGCATGTGTTGTTGCAGGTGTGTATTGTAGATTGTGTTGTTGTAAGTGCTGTTGTGACAGATGGTGTTGTAAGGGATGTTGTTATAGATTGTTGTTCGTGTAAATAGTGTTGTTCTATGTGTTGTTGTTGTACATAGTGTTGTTGTCCTAGATAGTGTTGCTTGTAGATGTTATTGTTGCAAATGTTGTTTCTGTAGAAGGTGCTGTTGTAGAAAGTGTTGCAGATAGTGTTGTGGATGGTGTTGTAGATGATGTTTTTGTAAGTGTTGTTGTAGATTATCTTGTTATGGTGTTGTACATGATACTGTAGATTATGTTGTAGATGCTGAAGTAAATGATGTTTTAAATGTTGTTGCTGTTGTAGTTGTAGGTGTTGTTATTGTAGATGGTGTTGTTGTAGATGTAGAAGGTTTTGTGGTTAGAGATCATGTTCTACGCATTCTTGCTTGTCAAGCAAGTGGTTAATTTTCCATGGTGCTGAGCTTCAAATATTGTGCAATCTACTATTTTTTGCAAACCAAGAAACAAGTAGCTCTCTAGTTGTTGTTATGAACACAAATGGTTGAATACTTACTTATTCAATTGATTCTTCCACCATTGCAAATGTAGTTTGTAATGAAAACAGATTTCAATATTTTTTTACAATAGTCTACATGATCGTAAAATGTTTGTCCTTGGCCTTTGCTCTATCCTTGGTATAAACAGTTCGTCAAGACCTAAAGGACTACATGACTGTGCATCAAAGATTATACCTTCCCTTTTAATGATCTTTACTGGCCTTCAAAGATCCTATGAAAGTAAGTTACATAGTCATATCTATCTCTACTATGGGCACAATAATCAAGGTGTGAGTAAAAAATTATTAAACACTGCTATCTTAATGCAACTGTTTACCGGGAATTCTGCTATCTTGAGTTGTATATGAGCTGATCTATGACTCATCATGACGTATGAGCCATAGATGACCTATCTGTATTTTATATACCCAAGTGCTAGATGTAAAATGACATTAAAGTGGATAGTACATATTTTTAATCTAATTGATATAACTGAATTTCATTTTAAGTGATAAGACTCGTATTTTGAGAAGTACTTATGATTTTCTGGCACTAGGTAATGTAAAATGTATAAGGCGCATTGTGATGCATCAACAAACAAAATTGGATGGCCATGGCTGTTATTCCAGTTGCATGCAAGCAAGATGCAAGTTAGTCTGTAACTAAAGCATTGACCTGATAGCCTCGCTTCCATGAGGACCAAACAAAACAATTATCTAATTTGCTTTCATTTGCATCAAACTGTAATAACAGCTATTTTTTAACCCATATCGCACCCAAAACCATTGTTTTAAGGAGTGTGATTAAAGCTTCCTGTAATGCATTTTGTTGGCAAAACTTAATTAACATTATAGGCAGCATTTCTAGTTTTTGATATTAATTATGCTAAGTGACATGGAATATGGCATAATTTACCTATAAAAATGATGCGATTATCTCAAAACCAAAGAGTGCAGGTGATAAACTGTCTAGCATGATTTGTTATCATATTGTAATATATGATGACGTATTATCAGTTAAAGTGTGCAGTAAAATTGAATAAATTTGAGTTTTGATGCTTGAATTAGATTCTAAATTGGCGTAATTTAACTTTCTAAAGTCCATAATTGATTGTTCACACAGCTTTGATAGTCTTTAACATTTTTATCAGGGCAAGCTTTACTAGAAGACGAGGATAGCAACGATGATGACGATGATCAGATTGATAATAGTGATGAAGTTGATGATGGTGAATATTCTAAGTAATTTTATATCATGAATTAGATGCAGATAATTTTCTAAGCCAATCAGCATGTTTGTTTACATTTTTGCTGTTAGCTAATCAAAATGAAAAGAAACAAACCAACAACAAAAAGAGCTAGAAAACCTTGTAATTTTATGAAGCTATATTTAATTTCTACCATGATCATTTTATTAAAATTTAAACATACTTGAACGTGCCTGAAATCTTAATTTTTTTCATCTGGACTTTAAATATTGATAAAAAATAAGAGCTGTTAATGTTTTTTTTTACTCTCTATTTAGCAAATACAAATTAGAATAGTCAAATTTGAGTACACAGTGACCTCAAATTGTTTAGCACTACTGGCACATGAGTTTAGAAATCGAGCTTGCAATAGTGGCAAGTTATCCAGTTTCTATAAATCTGCCAAAATTATTGCAACAACATATGCAGCATCTTTTCTCAAGTCTACAAATAGGTGAATGCTATTAAGGTAGTGAATAGTTTTTTTTGTTACAGGAGAGCTGGAAAGTGATGATGATGAATTAAATGAAGATGATATAGTTTATGTTGAAAATCTGGCAAAACGGGTAATTTTGTTGTCAATACAGTGGTTAAGTAACTTATTTTACTACCGCGAAGTAGTTGGTGGAAGGGGCAACAATTGGAAACTCGATCACAATGGTGCAGTATTCATAATCTATACTGGTCAATATTTCTACAAAAGTGGGGTCACGTCTTTATGTGTGTGTTGTATTTTCATTCATTACATTATAATCTCCGCCTGGTACGAAAAGTGGTAGGTGCTGCTGATTTCAACCTTTTTTTGTATGCCAAAGGTATTCAAGGCTTCATCCTCATTAGTTTTCAAGGATGCAACTCCATTACAATGTAAAATGCATCCTTATTAATATCCCAGGATTGCAAACAGAAGTTATGGTGATCTATGCTCTGTGTGTGTGATGAAGTACTGCCTCTTTTGTCACTTCTGCACAACCTTTCTTTCAACTGACTGAATTTATATTTAATCGTTTGTGCTGATTTCTTCTGCAAACTCTTCTGTCATTCTTTGAAAACATCAGACATTGAATAGTTTAATTTGGATTAAATGTCTCGAAGGGCATGGGAAGTTTGTAGAATGTTCGAGGATATTCCACAACCTCGTGAGCCTGTGGGGTTATTTAATGTTATTATTATTCCGAATTTAACCAGTATTCAATGGCATTGGCTGCAGAGTGAAACCCACTTATAGTATTGATAATCTAGGACTATGTATAGGATAGACAATGGTCACGTGGGATCAGTGGGATATAGACTCCCGAGAATTAGTTAACTCAACACAAAGCTTTCTTTGACTTTGTTTGTATTTAATCTTTGTTTAACTATTTGTAGGCCACAAATGCACTTCTCGGTGAAGATACTGATGAAGATGAAGAGACTGAGTTGGAAACATACACAACTGCAATAGATAACGAAGATGCTGTTGATGAGTACACTGTGTTTAAACAATGCCTGTTAAGTAAGTAAATAGCCAGAATGGTACAGTTCATAATTATGTAAGGTGCTGCTGATTTTAGAACATTTTTAGGAGATCTCTTTTGCAGTGAGTTTGAGCTGAAGCATTACATGCATGTTTATTTTATATTTTATTTTGCTTTTTAATTGCCTTGAAAATGTTTTGTGATTAACTTTGTAAATTTCGTCTAAGAGCTCCAAAATGTGTCAGAAAATAGATTTCTAATTGTGATCCAAAATCAGTTGTTCTTACCTACAAGTATCGTCATTAGGTGATAAAATGAGCCAGCTAATGAATTTGGAGACAAGCAATAGAAAGCATAATTGTCAGCATCATGAAATTGACAATGCAATAACTTTATGCTGTTTCTTCTGTTTGCTGAGATTTTTTAGCTGATTTTAATTGGTGAAATCTGAATGGTTATAGCATAACTTTCCTCTTATGCCAGAGTGCTTGCATTGAATAGTTAATTTATACTGCAATACAAGAGGTATTGCATTTAGCAAACTCAATCCGTCATTGGAACAAACTATGTAAACTAACGTCCTCAAAGTGAGAGGATTGTCTCCACCATGGTAACTGATCATGACATTGGTAATCGACTATTGTCTTCCATTGTGTTCTTGCAGGCATAAGGGGAAGCATCTATTGCAATGTCACTGCTTTGGCTATTCTTGTATAGGGTGAATAAAAAAAATTCTCCTGATCATGTTAATGCTGAAATTAATTTGAAAACTGTTCATGAAAGTCCAGGGGTGGTTGTTTTCATGCACCACTTAGAACAAACCTTGTGCAGAAAAATACACAAATAAAATCATAATTTGTTGTCACAGGGTAAAATTTTAGGGAATGTTCAATGAACTACTTGGTGTTTATTAAGTGTGCCACACAGGCTATCAAACTTGGACTCTGTCCATTTCTAGCCCTTTACACATAATTTTTGTTTAATCAGTATGGCTAAAACTATGGACAATTGACAAAAATTATGAGTGAATGGCTAGAAGTGGAGAAAAGTAAAAGTTTGATTGGCCATGTGGTACACTTAATGAATACCAATTTTATTTGGTAGTTAATAAATCATTCTCCAATGTTTTAGTCTATTACAATAAATTATCATTTCTTTTGTCTATTTTTCTGGGCAAGGTTTGTTCTAAGCACTGTTTGAAAACAACAACCCCCCTGGACTTGATGAGAAGTTTTCAAATCAATTTCAGCATTAACTTCATCAGGAGACTCTAAAATACTTATATGAACTTAGGTTCTTCAGACATTTTGCTAACTCTTAAATTTATAGGGAAATTTCCATTGGGGCTTTTTATTATACATCCTGCACTTTGAGCGAGTTAGGCAATGTTGACAGAAAATAGTGCCTGGGTCTAGAAGATTCCTGTGGTGTTTTAGTGAAACTTAGCTATATCCCAAGGAGATGGCTATAATTCATGACCTAACATTTTGACACTAAGCTGTGATTCTCAGAGTCCCTTAAGGTGGTGGCTCTTTACAGCTCTATTCTAGCTTTACAACAAATTTTCTGTGAATAGCTGTTATTTCTCGTAACAATGGGTCCTGTGTGATTCAGTATTTTTTAACCTAAATAAACCATTGTTTTAAAATGATACTTTGCACTTGAGAACGTTCAGCGTAAAATTTTGACCTACAGTATGACATGTACTGTTGCTGTAATATCCACTGAAAAGCTAGTGATTACCATTCTGAAAATGCAAAAATATCTTTCAAACTGAGCAGCAAAAGTATCTTGAGGTGGCTTTCTACGGGTATTATAGCTATATAATTCTACATGCATACTAGCAACACTTCAAGCCAACATCTTGCGGCTAAGACAACATTGGCTGCAGCTAAGCTGGGTTTAAGACACTCACAGGGGCAGCACATAACTGTCGTTACCTGCAATAACAGTTGTTTAAACCCAATTTGTTGTAAAGCTACAATAAGAGGAGGGAGCCACCCTAACATGCTTTACTGGTCAATTTGAGAGATCTGTGCAGAAACGTTTAATCGCCAGTTTCTCAGTGCGAACAAGGGATATTAGTGCAAGTTCAAATCTCATCTGAGCCACTTTTTCAAAATTTAGTTTAGCCCTGTTAGAAATAAATTTGTTGAATTTTTTCTAATAGTGACTTTGATATAGAGCATTTTCTCATTCAGTGTTTTTAAATGTTGTCAGCTTCTGTGTTACATACATGCTAAGTTTTTCTGGCATCCTTGATGACATTTCAGGGGATGTATGAGTTCTTAGCAATAGTCTTTTAACTGTTCTTTTCAGAACTATCTAAAGTAGCCTTTCACCATGGCTAACATGTTTCTAAAAGACTAATATAGTTGTTATTTTCAACTAAAAATAAGGTCTGTTTTCATAGATATTCAAGCTCATGATCCTGCCTGGTACAACCTGTTGACCAATAGTCTTAATGAAGAACAGACACAGGAACTACAGCAGTTATTTGTCATAGCTGATCAAAGGAGGGCGGCACAAGGTAAGCAGTGGATATTTCCTTAATCGATATTAGAAAATTATATAGATAGTTAGATAATTAGATAGGTGGTTTACTCATGTTTACATTGCAGCCATAAGGCTCATTTACAGGGACGATTTTCGATGCAATTTTTCTTGTAATAAGATTCTTGTAGTTTTGCATGGCGAAAACAATAATATCAGTGATCGTTTGAGGTATACACCATGTGTATTTATTATTGCAAAGCTTTCGGTCTGTTAGCCTGGACCTTCATTAGTGCCATCAGTGTCATCAGTGCAACATGTGTCATTTCTCTTGACCACTAGTGTGTTCAGTTGACAGAAGTAGTTGCATAGAATTATAACTTCAAACACTCAAGTATAACTGTCTTAATGCACCACTAAATGCCCTTGCTGCTAAGCTATGCATGCTATTGCTATATCATTATCAACTTTTTGCAGAGACAAGGCGACTTGATGTTCAAGGTGGTTACAACTTTGCTGCCAGCACCAATGTCCCAAGCAGCTTTTCATTTGGCCAGCAGTAATGGTGCAATCAGTTGCACATGTTGTACTGTCATAGAAATCTACTACCATTTCTGGTAGACCAGTTCAAGGCCAGGTGACACCGTGATTAAAGGGGGCAAGCACTGCGCAGAAAACACAGCTATGGCATTTCTGTTGTCTTGTATTATGCTCTCATTGAAGCAAAGTATTCTTTTTACCACTGTGTTTGCCTTCTTTTTGCAACCCTTGCGTAGGGTAGCCCCCTTGACCTTAAACTTGTCTATTTAGCAGAATAATTTATAAAAGTAACTTGGATAGTCGAGCAGGTTTTCCTGACTTTCCACTGAAGACAACTCTTGGACTGGTTTTCAAAGTCTTTGACTTTTTCAGGTATCCAAATTTGAAAATGAGCACTGTGACAGGCTTTCTTGAAATTTCACCTTTTTGATGATTTGTCAGAATTATGGTGTCACTTTTCACTTAAGTTATTTTCATTTACTAAAAAACAACATATGCAACTTATGTTACATGGAGTGACCTACAAACATCAAATTGTTGAAAAGACTTTTAAAATTTGAAATGTTCCCCAAACCAATCAATGTTGGACAAGCTAATTCAGCATGTAAATATTTGTCTGAACTTCCACTGACTGCCTGTGCGAAAATGTGCAATATGAGGTGTTTCATAGAATTTTAATGGTCTTGTGTGGAATATTTAATATCATGCTGTTAAGGACCACTTTGTAATAAACGTCCCACTTTGTAATACCTGTCCCACTTTGTAATAAAATCTGTCCCAGTTTGTAATACCTGTCCCACTTTGTAATAA
>JAOBYK010233343.1:11939-39812 GCA_025434845.1 Phenganax subtilis | reverse complement strand
ATTTACAACTACAAAAACTTACTTTTTCCAGTTTGTAGGATACAAGAGGTTTCAGGAGCTGCCAAGAGAACCTAAGAAGAACAAATTAACGGCTACAATTGACGGATTTTTTTGAGAAATATATTCAGGGCAGAGTGTCAACACGTGTTTACAGTTGATATTTTGAAACAATACAATTGCGAGTAAATAATCCCGTCAAAATGGCCTCATAAACCATAGTTTGATATTTTCACCAAGGCTTTCAAAACGATAAATAAGTAAAACAAGAAGGGCAATTATCATGTTTTTGTGTATTATAGTCGAATAATGAATTCTTGTATTTCAAAAATTTTCATACTCAGTTCGACCGGTCTTCGCTATATGTATCAACAAATGATCTAACTCTGGCCCAATCTTCTTCTCTTTGGCTTTCTCGAAGTCTAAAATACAAAAGTAAACGTCTTTCAATCACGAAAATAGAACAAATACACAAAATATATAATTAAATACGGATCGCAGTGTAAAGTTTGCTCCCCAATACAAATATAAACACATGCGTTATAAACAATGTTAATCTGACAACCTACCGTTTAAACACTGTAAAACTGCTTCAAGGTTGTCCATACTTTCGTCTTGTGGCGAAAACCAGCTTGAATTCGTGGAAACGAAGAAGAAATTTCATGGCAAAGTTTTCATAATTACAAAGTACAACTACACGGGAGACATTTTTTCGGAACAAAATGTGACAAAACATAGTAGTTTCCAGTCCACATTAGTATTCAAGCGCTTGAATAAATTAAACAATTTACGAATAAATTAAAATAATAATCTTTAAGGAATGACGTCATTATAACGATTTCTTCTGCGAAACGAGAATCATAACAATGGCGACTGCGAAAGGCAGCGAAGTACCTTCTTTCTCGCGTCAAAACCCGTCTAAACAAGGTGTTTTTGACGACGATTTCCTTTATGGAGTTACAGTTGCACAAACAAGTATCGATCTTCGTTTGGGTAAGGAAAGATATTTCATTTTTCTCCGTGTTTCAGTTTCATAGTCGAGTGTGTATTATTTCCTTAATCTTTATGGTTCATCGATTTCTAGGTTTCCTGAGGAAAGTCTATGGCATTCTCTCAGTACAGCTTGGTCTTACAATTATTGTTTCAGCTTTATTCATTTCTGTCCAGTCGATAAAAACATTTGTTCAAGGCAGGTTGGTGATCGCTAGTAGGACATTGCTATGGAGTAGTGAAGCCATAGGTGAAGAATTGGTCTTCACTCACTCCAACGCCAGACGATTTTATTAATCAGGACTCTTCCCACTCAATGCCTAGTACACCATTTACGGTCACTAACCATGTATACTTGTTTTTTAGCCCATCACTCGTTATTGTATCAATGTTCCTATCTCTTGGCCTTCTCATTGGCTTGGCCGTCAAAAGACGTGAAAGTCCAATCAATATGTATCTACTTGTCGCTTTTGTAAGTAGATTATTTAGAGTGTATGCAACATTGCAATATGCTAAGTGAATGAGCTTGTCAAGAAAGACTTGCTTCCTAGAGATTGAACATTGATCTGTTAATGTTATTATTATTCTCTTTTATGCAGACACTTGCAGAGTCCTACACAATTGGCACAGTTGGTAAGGCAATCCACCAAAAAATTCCAGCAAGTCTTTAGTAAACTGAACAGTTTTTTACCATCCTTTTCAGTGACTTTGTACGATGTTCAGATTGTGATTGAAGCATTTGTTCTCACCATAGCAACAACAGTTGCTCTCACACTCTACACTTTTCAAAGCAAGAAAGATTTCAGCAGTTGGGGAGCAGCGTAAGTTTGTTTCAAGAAATATCCCCCAAAATTGCAGTGTATCAAAATCATAAATTTGCGTGTTATTATATTTCAGGTTATTCTCAACTCTGTGGATCTTGATTCTGGCTGGATTTTTGCAGGTACACTTTCAAGAGCTAATTCTTGCTATGATGAACAAATTCAGTCTTCCTTGCTTACTCTCTTCATGTTTCACCAAATGTACTGATTTTTCCTCCCAGATATTTATTCCAAGTGAGATTGGTGAATTGGCGATCGCGATAGCTGGTGCAGTATTGTTCTCATTATTCATCGTCTATGACACACACATGCTTATGCATAAACTCTCACCGGAAGAATACATCTTGGCTTCAATCAACCTTTACCTTGATGTCCTCAACCTTTTCCTTGAGATCCTGAGAATTCTCAACCAACTCAACAAAAAGTGAACATATGTGCTAGTTATTGTTGTACACTATTAATCGATCAGTGCTATGCTATGTTACTAAGTAAAACATAAAATACCAGCTTGTAATCAAAACATTGAAACACAATACTAACAATATGTCAGTCATTAAACTCACACACTTTATTGATTTTCGTACTCTTACTTAAGGGTTACCATATTCATTTAAAGTTCGCTGAAAAGCCATTGATTGGTCGCTTGATAAACTTATCTGATTTCATGTAAGCTGCAATTGTGGGAAGAGCCTAAAGTGGCAAAAGTATGATTGAATTCTTTCAAAACACCAAAGTGGACAGACAATAAGATATTTCAACATCTTATGCCAAACAAATTCACTCAAAAGGTTCACTTGCCAAAACAAACATCTTATGCAAAAAATTCACTCAATGTTTGCACATGAATGTTTTAAAAGTTAATCTACATACCTCAAACCTTTCTGCATAAGCCTACAGAAAATAGTTAAGAAAGTAATGAACGGCAAACTTATCTATACTGGTAACTAAATAGTGCACTGCTCCTGTAGAAACCCAAGAGTAACGGTCCCCCAAAAGTAACACCCCTCCAAAAGTAATGTTAAATGTTTAGCACTTCTAAAATACTCTGAAAGTAGCAGTCCCCTGAAAGTAGCGACCCTCCTAAAAAATGTGAAACTGCATACAATATAGTTTTCAGAAATATCACGTTCATTTTTCAAGAGATAACACTTGTATTAGAAGTTAAGAATAAATTAAGAAGTACTAATAAACATCTTCTAGGAAAGTACACCTGTCAATAGCAACGTTCACAGTGAAGCCTTATATGTTGCCGCCATCAATACCGACAAGTCACTCACATATTTTAACCATCTGAAAGCAACGGCCCTTTGAGAGTAGCAACTCTCAAAAGCCTGCTCAGTTTGAAAGTAATGGGGGCCGTTACTTTTGGGACTCTACGATATTTTAAGTTCTCAGTGGCTAGTCAGTCAACTTATTAAGATAGAGCAAGGATATTCTTAACAAACTTTATTCACAGACAACTGACGTGAATTAATGTTCGTAAAATACTTGCCAATAATTTCTTGTAAGGTTCCATGATTTTCATGTCTAATAATTTATGGGCATCAATCATTTCATACAGCATGAAGTCTGGGTACGTCAACTAAAATAAACAACAAGGAATAAGAGTATCACTAGTATTCAAGTAGATTCCAGAAATCTGAAAAAATTTCAATGAACCTTGTCACCAGCAAGAAATTGCTTGTCGCCTAAGACTTTTTCAAGAAGGACCAATTTTTTCCCAACATTTTCCTTGTATTGATCCTTCAGCTTGTCCTAGAGTCAAAAAGAATTACAATAAACTATAGTTTCTGCATCAGTCAAAAATATTGCCCAGCGAGATGTAATCTGCCCTACTTATTTGGCTCTAACACCAAATGGTATTACTCTTCAATAGGCAACTTTTACATCTTGATATATCAATATTAAAATTACTTACAAATTCAGAATTGTAGCAGAGACTTAAGAATCCTCGTCGAAAATCCATAATCTGGGAGAAAATGTTAGAATCTTTAATTTTATAGCAAATAAAATGTAAATAATAAAAGTATTAAACAATACAATTACACTCAATGGAACTAATTTTTGAGCAAAGTTCTTGATCTTCATTGGATACTTACAAAACCCTCCAGCATTTCAATTCTAGCAATTTCCTCATTCGTTTCCCCACCTAGTATAAATAGATATAAAATATGTAAACAAAAATATACAAATGAATTATTTCACATCAAAGCAGCACAAAAATATTATGAACTTACACATGTTGTTCTTACGTGCAACATATTTTAAAATCTAAAAACATGGAAACACAATTGTCACAAAACAAACCAAAGTTTAATGAGACAGTGTACAATACATACAGAAATTACATGTTGGTACTTACAGCACTACTTTGTGTTATTTTAAAATCTCCATCAATGTAGTATGGCAGCTAAAATAACAGGAAATTTGTTAAAAAAAACTTGAGTACCCAATTTTTGCCTTAAAATTGTCATTCCAATCAGGCACTTCTCATCTATGCTACTGCATGACGTAAGAGAACAGTTGGACTTACATTTATGAATTCCAGCTCTAATTTCAGTTTGTCACCCTGAAACCAATCTGTAAATGCATTGAAATTACAAGTGTAATTAGGGATGGGCCACTATATCGATACCGTCGATATAGGGTCTTGACGGAAAATACCGATACTGAGGAGAAATATCGATTGTTCGATATTTCTGAGCCTGCGTTATTTGTTTTGGTCAGCGGAACTACCAATGGATTAATACCACATTAATACACGGTAAATGCCACAGTACGATAGAGCACTTGTAATTTACTATCGAGTGCAAGTCTGCTTCTTGGCTGAAAAAGACTTACGAACACACAACACTAATACATCTTGCATGATGTTATAGAAGCTAGGAAATTTTCAGGTTTGCAGCTAGGAATTTTCAATCTGAGGAGAATGTCATGTAAATTAGTTGTCTAAGCACTAGGAGGTATTTTGGTGGGAAACTGGAACAGTCAAACAAGTTGTAAAGATGATTGAAATTGAAGTAATTTGGTATTCGTTACGGTGGCTTTCAATGACGAAAAATATCGATATCGATACAGAAAAACAGAGTAATAGCAAGGCAATATCGTATCAAAATGAAAAAGCTGGTACCGCCCATCCCTACAAGTGTTATATACAATTAACTGACAGTCTTGTAAAGGCCAGACTTGCGCAAGTACATGTTAATGTTCATCTAGATGCTATCTACCAATTTCTTTTTCAAGCTTGAACTAAATAATTTAATAACATTAGAGAGGTATACATAATTACCCTCCATGGTGTAATAACGTTTATCCTCAAACTCTGTCTCAGTATATGCCATTAATAATCTGATTGGCTGAGCAAGCTGTAAATGTATTAAATATTGTTGCATCAAATCTCATATTTGCAAATTTTTTTTAATTAAGTGTAGTAATTGTAGAAGCTATCATTACAAAACTCTACCATGAAGTTCTGACAGCAGGGGTCCCAACAATTTTTCATATTTGCCAAGTTTTAAGACTCTACTTTTATTGACTATAAGTTTAATGCATATATGCTAATATCCAATATATGACAGTACTTTACTTAATTAAATAATTGACTTGGCCGTATTGAGGGAACTACATTCCGTCACTCACAATAGTGAGCATTTCAACACTTGTACAGTGCTAAACATGTCAAATATCCCTTAAATAATAAAGTGTACTCACCCCTCTTATTGCCCAGTAACCAAGGATTGGAGCCATTGTATTAAATCCGCAAAGAATGAAGATTTATTAGAGTGAATGGGGGCAGACCAGGAGACTCACAGAGTGAAATATTTACAAAATGGCCTCGCGTTGAGTCCTGCGAACAGGCTTCAACAACTCCCGTCATGCAGGCACGATCAATGATAGGTTCTTATTGGCTGTTGTGGATTGGCTCGCGATTGGTTATTTGGTCGCCTTTCTGATTGGCTAGTTCTACCATGGCTGAAAAAAATCGCCGATTTTCACTTTCGGCCTCACGGTTCGTGCAACTAACAATATATTACCCCACAATCACTTCAATACCTTCTACTCTATCTGTACAATAAGAGTTCTATTATGTAGCAAAGATGAAATTTCCAACAATATCTATGTGACAAATGTGTTGTGATCATGGTTGTGATATCTACATGACAAATGTGTTATCTAGCCTTTTTGTAGCAAAGGCGCCATTAAAGCAATGAGAAAAATACCACTAAGAGAACACAGCGCACCGACAATTTTTCCAAAAATCGTTCGTGGTACAAGATCTCCATAACTAAGAAAACGAAATATATTCAAGATTACAAAAGCCAATGAATGAATAAACTTAGGAGACTAAGAAAAATTACTCAAATATGTAAAAATGCGCAGATATTTACTGCCCTGTCAGACTTACTCAAACCAACGAAGAGTCTGGGTACGAGGTTGATACTTACCCTAATGACGTCATTGTGACGATTGTGTACCAAAAACCTGCTGGGATATTAGGATATCCTTCGCCCTCTGCCGTCTCAGCGTAATACATGACCGCTGAAAATACAATTAGCACAGTCGCGAAGCAAAGCAACAAGGGGAAAAGTTCATCTTTGTTTTGTTTCAACAATTTTCTATGCTGTTCTATTTTCTCTGCAGAAAACTTAGAGATCTTTAAAACTCGCGTAACACGAAGTACTCGCAGTATGACAAAAAGCCTACTGTTGCCACGGTTACCAAGCAGCACGCCGAAATAAAAGGGTGCAACGGACAAAAGATCAAAGATGTTTGATATCTGTTTCACAAACTGCCAACGATTTGGTGCAGAGTATAACTTCAAGGCGTATTCAACAGTGAAAAATACCACACATATTGTTTCAGCTATATTGAAGTCTTTGCGTTCTACTGCTCCCCATGTGGAGCCATTTTTTGGGATCGTTTCTAAAACGAGGCCAATCACTGTGGTCAGAATGAACATCGTCGTGACAATCCACACGGCTAGGCCAGGAATTGACAAACCCGGTTGTTCAAAAATAAACCAGAGTTTTTCCTTATGTCCTTTGATATGCTTCAACTTTCGTGCTCTTGTTAATTCCATATTTTTCTTTTCGCTTTTTGACTGTCGAAACTTTGCCGTTTTGGTCTTGTGGAGTTCATAATTTTCGGCGCAGCAAAGTGACATTGATTTTGGAAAAATTCCGAAGAATCGAAGTTCACTTTCAAAAAGGTCAGCACACTCATTTGGCGGATAGTGAAGATGTCCCAACCGATAATAGTTGAGAATATGGGGAAATATATCTGGATCTCGATCAAAGAAATATTCTTGTCTCTTAAAGTCGAAGTAATAATATCGTCTTTTTCCTCCAAGTAACGTATCTGCAAAGAACAAAATGTCAGTTACTGTGTCCAAAATGGCAACGAGGGCCTGACTACTTCCTAGTAATATATTTTACGCTGTCCAGCGGCAGATGATTAGGTAGCAACGGTTTTGGGAAAACTTGGTGACAGTCAGACAGTGATTATTCACATGGCTGATCTTCATACATACCTGGATATTTTTGCAGTAGAGTTTCGTTCGTTCTAAATCGTCGACCACTGACATTAATGACTATATAACAACTTGCAGGGTGAATATGTTCAGTAAAAAGTGCTCTCGTCCCAATCTTTCTGTCATTCATAATCATGAGAATTATAAAATGACAGTTTAAAAGAATATGCTGCAAGAAAGTTGTAAAAACTGTATTACTAAACAAGGCATACGGACACAGACGTACTTTGAAATGAGTTCTAGCGTCGAAACCTTGGCAGCTGGTTATATTTATTCAACACCCCATACTGATCTAGCCAATTTCATTATAACAATACTACGCCGTTCTAGTCGTTTCTAAATGATGCAACTTTTTTTAAATTTCTTCTTTCTGGAAAAAATCTTTAACACAGAAAAAACCGGCTGAGGTTTTATTGCGGCAACCCTTGGCATGAAAACAAACTCATTGTCAAATTCGGTCGTTTTATCTCGAATTAAATCCACAGCGGAAAAACAGCGTCAACAAACGAGCTGTTTTGTATAAACTATACCACTTGAACTATACGCGACATGAAAAAACTATTGATTAAAAAATGAAAATTATAGTTTGAAAATTGCGCAGATTGTACAAAACCTAGTCATGTATTCAACCATTTCACCCAAAGCAAAAACGCAAGCTTATTAAGCTGATAAGAAATTGATAAAAGATCGAGCGATTTAGTACAACCGTTACATCGTTACACGGTTGCGAAACATAGTTTATCTGATATGAATATATCGTTTCCATTGAATCTTTTTGACGACTAATATTGCAGTTCTATACATATTCCTTGTATAAATTATCTTAAGACAAGTTCTTTTTCATCATATACAAATACAAGACGTATTGTTTCTTGCAGGTCTAACTACTTGACTTATATTTGTGACAATGTCCAATGCAAATTGTCGCGTTCCAAAGACACAAACATGTCAAGTCATACTGTGTCATTGCTTTAAGTTATTTTGACCGTTATTTCCCGCCGTAATATCGTACAATTCAAGTGCATAAGCTTTCCTTCGAGCGATGTGAAGAAACTTACAATTATAGTGGAAATAAAACCTACTAGACACGGTTAGAAACGGCTCGGTTTGGAAATCTAAATAATGTATAAATGACATAAAGAGGTTGTACGATAACAATGTCCAAGTAATCTACAAGGGTGAAGCACACAAATTACACGCCACGTTACAAAAATACTGAGTACGGAGAAAGCCAATACTAACCGTTATTTGTTGTAAATCCTACGCTTTTCGGACAGCCATTTGCTTTTCATTAAAATCCTCTTTCTTCCCGGGAAATGCTACATTCCACAGTCTGATGTCCACGTTTCACATTTGCGGTGCATGAGAGAAATTTTCTCGAATTTTCTTCACTAAGTAATCGCAGATGAATGCAATTAAACAAAACCAACATCATGTCTTATGACGGATCATTTTCCTCTCACAAGCAGCTGTCCCAGTCGGTAGGGATACTGATAATTAAGGTTGACTGAGAGAAGGACCCAGGGATCGAAAGTTATCGCAAAATAACAATGATTGACAGGGATGTTGTAGAAACTTGGCTATTGGTAGTGGAGTGTGCACTTTAGAATTCAGAGCTCGTAAACAGTTTAGTAGTTTAGTTTATAACGAGTACTGAGCTTTCTAAATGTTATACTTCAAATATATTTGAACTGGATCGTTCTGTAATCCTCTAAATCAATTGTCAATATGATCTAAACTATCTCCCTAGAGGTCCAATGATACTTCTCTTTTGTTGATTCAGGGTTACAACAAGAGGAAACCAGAGAAAATACGTGGTTTGACTAGACTGAACCAAGAAATATGAAGACGAAATACCTGACTATATGCGGAAAATTGAACTTGTCTTTTTAATACTTTCTTGAGACCAAAGGGTTCATCAGTGTTTGTGATTCGTTCCATCGAGTTGTGCAGTTCTGACCCATAAGTCAGAACACTTGTGTTGTGCTCTTTTTCAAAGAGGCTTAGATTTGAACTTGCATGATATTGAAGCATGGATTGAGTGCGCGAGGTACGATGGAAAAGCGAAAAAGGTCCATGGCAGTCTTCCCTGCATGCCTAGTGAGCTCATGCTAGTAATTCGGCAGAAAACCGATACACCAAATTACTACAGGTGATATCATGCTTATTTTTTCATTAAGTCACGTTACAAATATATCAGTATAGTATAGAGTAAAAAGATGACTAATACAATGTAGGGTAATATTTTTCTGGAATTATTTTCATATATTTATGTATACATTGATATAAAAAGCGCATGCACTATTTTGGACATATTCCATTCTACATTTCCACACTATCTTGTCCCTTTTAAATTGTTGGAATCCACTCTATGGACTGACAATATCTTTCGTAGTAGGCAGTACTGCTGCCACAGGCACGTGACTACTCTCCCCAGTCCCACTATCGCTCGCTTCATCTTCTTCCTTCACATAAGCTTGAAATGATTTCTTTCCCTTGGTTTTCGGACTCATGCTCTGAAAAAATAACAAAACGTTTTGAACAAAATGGAGTGTGGTTTAAAATATGTAAATCAAATTGAGCAAGTAAATAAACGGTAATTTCGCTGCCCGGGTGAGTTTACTTTTCTTTACCCTAACCCCAAGAAAAACAAGTTTTAAAGAGCAGAACACAATAAAACTCCTACGAATTACACAAAACAAGTAATTTAAGGAAGTGAGAAAAAAAATAGAACAAATGGCATGAAATTTAAGATTAATATGAATTTAAAACTACCACGGTCCCCCGCCATTATGTCGCCATGTCTTTTTACTTTCGCTCCGATGTCTCAAGTTCAAGGTTACTCCCAGTGGGAGTTTCTATGAAAGTCTAGCCAATAAGAATAGTTTAAAGCTTTAAAACATTAAAAATCAACGAAACACGTAAAAAGTAGTACGTTTACGGTAGTTTTCAAGCAAAGACGCTTGTTTTAGACGAAAAACAACTAGGTTTTTTATATTTTCAAGGACTTTGTCCCGAAATGTCAAGGTCAACAAACTCAGCGAAACTTTTTGCAAACAAGAACATTTTTATTGCTTGCTTTGAAAAGTTTTTTCAGCAAAACTGGCAGCTTGTAATGGATAAAAAGAATATAGGTCAAATAGCGTCCAAAAAATACAAAGGGACAGAGGGAAATGATGGCAGAGTTTAAAATCTCACCTCTTTTGTTAAAATGCTCATTCCACTTTCTGTAGTTGTTGACATGGTTGGCCATTCATTGCCAGGTATGAGAGGAGGTAGTGCAATTATGGATGGCATTGCTGGGTAATCTGTGTAACCATCAACGTAGTTAGTTCTTGTCACTGGAAGCAAGAATGGCTCGGCAGAATTCAAGTTTTGAACGAAGGCCGATGAACTTGGGCTTCCAGGCATCAAAGTCGTAAATACTTGCGGGTTGCTAGGAATGTAACTAGTTTGGTAACTAGGTGATGATATCTGGGCCACGGTTGAGGCTTGAACGGCAGGGACATACACAGGGTTCTGGTTGTAGAATGGCCAGACATAGTACGCCATTGGCGCCGTGGAGGAAGAGTGGTCCAAGGACTGCCTTGATGGAAAACGTCGGCTGTACCCGTACGCTGCACCATCGCCGCTTTTCTCAGGCGATGGTTGTCTTCTAAAGGCTGGGCCTACACGTAAGGTTTTTTCCTTAAACCTTATGGACTCATCTTGCAAGCAAGTTTCCCGCTCTTCTTTCGACTCGAAGGTCACAAAGCCGTACTTCGCCAGCCCACTTTTATGATCTTTTACGATGTTCACGCTCTTTACAGTGCCGTAGCTTTCAAATAATGTTTTTAGGTCACTTTCAGTGGTCTCACGTGAAAAGCCCTTTACAAAAATACGTTTGTCTAAATCCTTGTCGACAACCATGGCCAAAAATTGCTTTCAAAAATATTTTTCCACCAACGTTAATAAAGTCCAAAAGAAAAAATAAAGCAGGGCAAAAATGAAAAAACACTTGCTGCTTCAAGCGCGAGTACCAATCAGCATCGAGCTACGAAATTGACCAATCAAATAACAGAACACTGCGTAATACAGAAAATGAGAATGGTACCAAATTAGTACCATACTGCATTTGTAGCATGTAGCATATATACTGAAAGAATTTCTTTCTACAACGAAAATGATTATAGTTTTTCCTACAAGTTTTTCCTTCCATAAATCAAGGCCCGATACACCCAGCTTAAAACGCCGCATTTTGCAAGTAGCAACGCCAATTATTTTGCCTCAATGAAGGAGGTCAGTGCCATTTAGACGTTTGTTTGCATATTCAATTATTCATGAGGTATTTTGAATCATGAACGCAGTTTGCACTTTGCAGTTTAGCGAGCGTGACAATCTATAAACACGCCTGACAAAAAGGCAATTAGTTCAATAAACACGAGAAGGTTACTTCATCACACAACAAAACATAAAATTTTTTAGTCTGTTTGAATCAGATAAACTTTGCATCATTGTCTTTCTCTTGAAAAAACCACTTTGGCTTCGCAAAGACATCTATCAGCAGCGAACTAGCGCGTTCATTGGCTACCTTTCAGCAACCTGCTGAATTTACGGCAATATTTGCATTTGACCCAACACCGAATACAGCGTTAAGAGAATTTGACAGCAAATCAAAATACAAAAGTTTACACCCAAAAGTTTTTTCCCCACCATTAAGACTTGAGAAGCATTAGAAGGTACATTTTTGAGGAATATAAACTATGATTTTCTTAACGGAAATATGAGGAATTTAGTCAGCGTGCATGGCGCGTAGGGAGTCCGGGTTCTAGCAAGATTTGTTGATATTATTCAAATTTCTTTTCAACATCTGTTGGCAACATTTGTCTCATTCGGGCTAAAGTGTGCATCTCCAACGTTGCTGTACAATATCGTATAAATAAAGAAAGATAACATTGGATTTACCAGCTTAGAGCCGTCGTTAGCACACGGTGTAAAGAGCGAGTGTTAACCAGGCAGGGAAAGTCTACTAAGGATGCTTGAAAGCAATGGATAAGCCTGTATGTGCGGACCTCAATGGCACCTGTTTTGTTGGAGAAATGCGTTTTACAATTGGATAAGGAAGAATTTCACCTAAAGAATTTGTGAAGAATTTGAAACAAAATGGCGGCGGATGTCGGAGCGTGGCTACCGTTTGCAAGAGCGGCGGCCATTGGATGGGCTCCGCTAGCTGAAACACCGATGCCTCCAGCTCCTGAGGTTCAACGGGACGATGATAAAATTATTATTAACGTATCTGGAAGAAAATTTGAAACGTGGAAGAACACGGTGGAGCGCTACCCAGATACCTTATTAGGCAGCGCAGAAAAGGAATATTTTCACGAGGCTGAAACAAATGAGTATTTTTTTGATAGAGATCCGGATTTATTTCGCCACGTTTTAAACTATTATCGTAACGGCAAGCTACATTATCCGCGGGGAGAATGCGTCTCCTCTTTTGAAGATGAACTTATATTCTTCGGGATTTCTGAAGAGCATGTCCATGACTGTTGTTGGGAGGACTTTAACGAAAGAAAAAGAGAGTGCATTGAGAGAGTTTTTGAAGACAAAGCCGATGAAGAAGAGGAGCTGGACACGACGGATTTAGGAAGGCGCGAACGACTCTGGGTTGCATTTCAGAATCCTGAAAGCTCAAAAATAGCTGCGTTTATGTACTATGTAACGGGATTCTTCATCGCACTAAGTGTGCTTAGCACTATAGTGGAAACATTGCCGTGTAAGGACGGTGAAAATTGCGGAACTGCTTTCCAAACTGTGTTTTTTGGACTCGAATCTGCATGCGTTATTGTGTTCACAATTGAATACCTGGCTAGATTATATGCTGCGCCGGATAGATGTAAATTCGCTAGAGACTTGCTGTCTATTATTGACGTCGTGGCCATATTGCCCTATTATATTGGTTTATTTATGCCTGGAACCTCGATCAGCGGTGCCTTCGTAACGCTAAGAGTGTTTCGAATTTTTAGGATTTTCAAATTCTCGAGACATTCCAAAGGTTTACGCATTCTAGGATACACGTTAAAAAGTTGCGCATCAGAACTTGGTTTTCTACTCTTTTCCTTATCAATGGCCATTATTATTTTTGCCACGATCGTGTATTATGTGGAGAAGAATGAACCGGGAACCAAATTCACGAGTATTCCTGCAAGTTTCTGGTACACAATTGTCACAATGACAACTTTGGGGTAAGTTGATTTTCATTATCGCATGTTCGTGCCTCGACGGTATAAAAATTACTTGCATTAAATATCAAGTATAGACAAAATGTTAGAATAGCTTGTTTGCAAAGTTTGTGAAATTCATCGGCATTTACCAGTGAAAAAATTTCTTCCCAACTCATAACTCATAATTCTTATTCAGGAATTGTTTTCGTAACGTGGTAGTAATATTCTAGCCTTACATTCTTGAGTTAATGAAATTTTTAGTCAGTCCAAACCGAAAACTCATTGAGAACATAATCAGACTTTTTGACCTGTAATTGTATGTGTCTACTGGCTTAATAAATGCAATGACTCATAGACTTGGGTTTAAACAAAAGAGGAGATCGATGTATCGAAGTGCAAAAAAGTGTGGTTGTTAGCTATATCAAAAATTTGACCGAGATAGTCTGAACCACAGTCAGTATTTACGATAACAAAGTGCAACTTGCAAACGTAGTCAGACTAGCTGTGGTTTCGAGCCTAAAATCAAATGAACTGAACTAATGAGGCTAGTTTGCAAAAAAGCCGCAAAATCTACAGTGTTACACCATAGAATAAAATTTCGAACCAAAATTCGTTCTATTGCAGGCTAATGGTTCGAAACTGTAATTAGAACCAAAATTAGAACACTAAATAGCATCATTTAGAATTAGAATCTAACTGGAGTCTAGTTTAATGGAAAAAAACCATATATGGCCAAAATCCTAGAATTATTGCTCCGCCGGAAGTCTAGAGCTTATTGATGGTCGAGTAAAATATGACAAATTAGACTAATGAAAGTTAGTTTTATAATCAAAGAATTTGTCTATGTCTAAACTTTCTTTCAAGTTTTCAATCAAACAGCTGGTAGGTATAAATAAATCATCAAAACTTAAGCATCATTATGAAGAGCGGGTTTCACTCAATGACCAATCAGCGTGGAGGAATGGTATACACACAATATAAACATATTAAAGATTAATTACACGAATACATTCAAGAAAATTCCACTATTTTGGTTTATAAGTGTCACTGATAAGGGTTTTCAAGACTACCAGATAGTTTCTGGCAAAAAAATGGACTGATTTTTTCTAAGATAAAGCATACTGCAATGTCCTGAAACCTTTCAAATTTGCGTACTCTTTTACTTAAAATTATTTTACCATTTTTCCACTGTGAAAATCTGTACTAGTGCATAAAGAACTGCAATCTGCTTTGATTGCGAGTACAACTTTTAAGTGCACCATATTAGAAACAAACAAAACAATTTTTTCAGAGTAATTTGTGGTTTGTGGAGGAAATGTTTTAAAACCATAGTTTACAGACTAAATAATTGTGCAATATACGGTGTCACAGCAAAGTTTGAAGAAACCAAAACTTTAGTAGGGATCTAATGATCTAGCATAATGATAACGAGTCATTTGAGTGAAAATTAGCAAACTCTTGTTTGCATTTTAAAAACGCTCTGCATTGTCCCCTCTATAGTATAGGCGAGGGAATTAGGTACGAAAATTCTTAAATTTTCATTCAGCTAGGATGGCAAGATTGCATTTCAATAATTTCTTTCCCAGTCATTGGAAAACACTTTTCATGTCCTAAACTCTCAACAAAAAGACAATATGAATTGAAAGACTACTTTTCATCCACTCATATAAGTGTAAAGAGTTCTTACACTTTGTACATCAATAAACACATTGAGTTAGATAGGCATAAAACGTCTAGTTCGACAAAAAACCTGTTAGTGTAGATTAATTTGAAATAAGATGCAATGCCAAGATAATTCCACATTTGTTTAAAAGCCATTAAAACTTTGAATCTAAATTGCCACATGGATGAAACGAAAGCTATGAGTTATTAGTCTGATTCACTGAAATAAGATAGCTCAGTTGGAGTTTAATCAGTGGGTCTAATATACTTCAGTTTGCTTATGTTTGTATAACAGAAGTAATTACTTCAGTTAATGAGTGGAAAAACAAGGCAAATTCTCAGACATAACATGCTGAGAGATTTCAGAGTGTTTTGTGCATGCATACATTAAACTTAGTCTAAATTTAAGATCCTTCTAAAGATAAAAACACAATACACAATATTGAAGTTTGGATTCATAAAATAACTAAAAGGCAGCAAACATTCTAATTGGTTAAAAAAATTCTGCTGGAACGAGCAAACTTGTTCGAATTTCAAATAGAAGGGTTTAGAATATTCAAAAAAAAAAATAGTGTTCTTAAAAGTGAATTTGATGGCATTTAATGACTTGAACTAGACTTAATTCTTATTTTCTAGGTATGGTGACATGGTACCAGAAACTGTATTAGGTAAAATTGTAGGTAGTGTATGTTCGCTTAGTGGTGTATTGGTCATTGCACTACCAGTGCCTGTAATCGTGTCAAATTTTAGTAGAATTTACCTCCAGACTCAGAGAGCTGACAAGAGGAAGGCACATAAGGTTAGCAAAGAAAAATAAGACTTGAGTACTAGTATATAGTTTGATGATTTGATATTATTTTTCGCTGGCTTTCTCTCTTTAGAAAGCGAAGATCTCTATATCTAAAACGATGACTGGAACAGCATTTGTTACCCCGGGTGATGTGCAGTCTGTATCAGTGGTTAGTATTTAAGTGGTAGAATTGTTTTGCTTAATCATCCTTCTCAACAATGTTTGACACTTATTTTCCAGGGCGCAGGTCTAGAACTTAAACAAGTAACGTCACGAAATAAAGAGAAATCAACATTAGATAGACAACACGAACATTTGATAAGGTGTCTTGAAAAAGCTACGGTAAGTTGCAGCAAGAGAATCATGAGCTGAGATTGCAAAAGTAATTAGATAATATGAATGAAAGGTTCTGAAAAGCAACTGAACAGAGGCTACGGGTTTATCAGCGCAAACTGTTTATAGTTATCCTCTCAAAATAAAGTTGTCCATCTATCTATTCATATCTACCCACAATACACTCCTACATAGATTTGAACCTTCTTAACTTTTTCAATTTTTTTAGTCGCGATATTTCACAGAGATGGAATACACATGCAATGGGGAACCAATTGGACAAGACCCACGAAGTTCTTCATCATTTTGTACCCCTCCTGGATCACCTCTTGTATCTACGTTATCCTTAGCCACCCCTGACATACACGTAAATGATTGCAAAATACCTGGGACTAAGCGGCGGATACGATCTGAGCCGATTCGTGGACCAATGGGAAACACGGAAAAAAATGACGTCAAAGCCAATCACGTGAGACATCGTGAGGATGACGACAAAGAAGAAATCTCCGTACTAATTCCGCCTGAAGAGGAACAGGAAGTGGTCGCCAATCATGTGGGTGAATCTCCACCAACAAACAGAGAGCGAAGTCCATCACATGAGTCGACTGTGTGATGACGTCAGAATACGACAAAAATAGAAATTGAATGCAAGTTATTTTGGTGGTCTAGCAAAGGTGATTTGAAATAGTCATTAGAAAAGATTCATTTTGAGATCTAGAAACTGGAGGGTCTGAATCCAGAAAAGAAGGTCGAAATAAAGACGAGAATGGGCCACGAGAAACTAGATTGTGGAGTTGTTTAGAGTGGGGCATCCAACTGGTAAGGTGTTGCCAAAAAGAGAATGACAAGTGCATGCCTTATCAAGACCCAAACGAAGAACAATTAGTACATACCGATTTCCGACAACAGATCAGATGTGAAGCGCAACAGAATCTCTAATTATTTTTTACAAATGTAAGATATACTAATGAATTAATAATGAAAATGATACTTTCTGTTGTTGGTACAAAGTAGAGGAGTATTGCGACCAAACTGGAATAATTTTCGCCTATTAGAATGATTGTGCGCAAGTTAGAATTAATTGTGCACTAATTAGAATTTTGCGCGCTATTCAGAATATAAAGTGCTAAATATTATATTGTGAGCTGTGCGCAAGTTATATGCTCCAGAAACAGCACAATAATGTTCGCAAACTTTTACTTTCTCACAATGAGCAAGGCAAATCTTTAAATAAAATCTTAACCATAACTCCCATTCTATTGAATAGGTAATGGCTAATTCGGACTAAAATCCAAGAGACTTTATAGCTCAGATTGCCATTTATAAAAGCAAATATACTAATATTAAGTAAACATCTATTTTTTACTTTATTTATATGCGTCACTAAATGTAAATTGCAAGTAAATAAAAATTTGTAAAAATTATCACAGAGAGAGTGGGAAATTTTTAAAAAATGTATTGTATGCTTAATACTTCATCATGTATCCCATATGCCAATTTAGAGCTACACTGTATTATTTAATGGAGTTATTGTTTCCTGAATGACAATTTGATTGGCTGGTTTGTGGTTTGACGCTGGGTGAGCAGATTTCATAGATGATATATAATTTGCGTAACAGTTACTACGGGTACCAACCAGTGGCTTAACATTGACAAAGTCATCCGTGGTATTCCACGCTAGTAAAGGTGCTGTTTGAGCTCTAGCTTGCACAGTGGATCGTACTTGCAGTTGTCGGCGTTCTGTGCCAACTCTACCTTTAAGGTGCAGTGGTTCAGTATTGTTATATGATTCTCTCAAATGTTTAGGATCGTTAGAAAACTGTGAACGATATGTTGAGACGAGAGGTTCACTACAATTTGACCATGAGAGGATGCCTCGTGTGCTCTTATTGGCTTGTGAGTTCAGTTGTTTGCGTTTGCCAAGACCCTGCACATTTAAAAATTGCATACATGTGAGCAATTGTAAATCAGATGTTCACAAGTGCAAATGTGCAAGTGCAAAAGTGCATTTTTATTTCATCAGTTTTAAGTTCATTCACAGCTTCGCAGGACACCAGGGAAGAACCCTAACCCCAACCAGGCCAGTGCACTTTACATTGGGAAAGTATTGTCTAACTTTGCCTAGGCTTATGAGCAACATATCCAGCAAGTTACAATTAAAAGTATGACAAGTAATAAAATTTCTTACCATGCAAAAGTATGCCTCCAGGTTTCCTTCATTTGTAAGCGAATGTCTGTTGTCATGTTGTGAAAAAGGATGCTGATTTGTGCGTTGCTGAAAATTATGAAACAATCATGAAAAGGTGTAGTCTTGAATAACTTTCTTGTAAGGGAATAGCTATTGCAGGTTAATGGCTCTTGACAAAGCAATGTTCATTGAAAATCAATAATTACTTTGGTTTGATTGAGAAACTTCTGCGGCGGAGAAGGCTTTGCTCTTTGACGAAATGGTATACTGTATTCTGATCGTGGTCGATTTCTGAAGTGGCCATGATAACTTGATGGATACTAGGAATAGTGACACAATAAAAAATATAAATATAGAATACTATTTTTATTAACATGTACAACATATATAACATCACTAAAATAAGCAAAAATTAGGCAACATTAAGATAACAGTTTACTGAAAGAGAATATCATGAAACAATACGAAGTTATTAGAATATCAACATATGACATAACATAGCTCAATTAGAACAAATGTCTAAACTAATCTGTCAAATATTTGCAAATTCGTGACATTTAAAATTACTCTAAAATATTACGAACCCAGCTGCCAACAATATCACGGTTATTTTCGTAAATAACAGAGGCCATTTTAGGAAAGTTTTGCTCACATCTCGACAAAAATTGTTTTAAATTCCAAAAAATTTGCAAGAACAAAAAACACAACTTTTTTGCTTTCTTCGTTTCCAAGGACAAAGTTCCGCGTGTTTAGTCCTATCAGATTACGCGATATAATTTGATGAGCTAAATTTCCGACAGGGTAAATGTACCCTCAGAGATTTTCACACGAAGAAAAACCAGGAATATGCAGTTTTTCCACTAAAACACTTCGTCCTAACATTTACATGACTTATTTTAAGACAACTGTTACAACAGAAAAGCTTTCTTTTTGTCTATCAATAATATTTTTGAAAATATATAAAAAGGGATCAAAGTCCTGTGTTGCAGCTCTCGACCAATCAGATCTCAGTTTTAGCAAAGGCGGGAAAATTTCAAGTCGATGTGTCATGGACGAATTTTAAATCCCAGTAAAAGTTTGGGCCTTTAAATATAAAAATGCACTTTAAACAAGATATTTTCTGTATATTTTTGCTGGGAATGTAGCCAAGAAGCTTATTAGGAGGATTCTAGCCATGAAAATCCTGTTTCCTGCCTAAAAATTGTTCGACAACCAGGTTAAAAGATGTTTTCGCAAAATGTCTTTTCAGCAAGGGATGTCCTGACGAATTCGGCTTTGAAGTAAGTACAATGAAGCTATAAAAGTATTAAAAACAGCAGCTTCAGTCGTTTTCAAATAAATAACAAACAGTGGAAGCAAGAGTAAGTGTATCGTTTGTTCTCATCGTTTTTTTCGTGTTTCTTAGCGACAGCAATACTTGGGACTCACAACCTTGTAGCCAAGCCATGTATTCGGCACAAAATTCCCAAATGAGCTCAATGGAGATGTTTTCTCAACAAAAAGTACCAATTTCATCAAAGTTTGTGCAATATCAGCGAAGTCAATCACAGACAGAAGTACAAATGAATACATTCAAATCTATTTTTAGTTGTCATCTTTATAATTTATCCCTTGAAAACACCTTTGTCTATTTCAGGACGAGCCACCTAACTACTATTCAAAATACGTAAACAATCCACCCTTGTTCCCTGCATCTTCCAAAAACATCAAGTTAAATAGTTCCATGCAAACTTTTATTGAGGAAGGAAAACAAAATATTTCAATGAAGGAAGAAAGGTGCAGCGCTTGATTCCAATTTTCTATCGCGTGCACGATGCACCACCATAATATTTCTCAATACCTTGAACATTGCTTTCATTATCAGGGACATGCTTCAAACGTTCATCAATCTCTTAAAAGACTACACCAATGAGGTATTCCATCAAAATGATCAAAACAGATCGAAGTTTTTTTGACTAAACTTTCGTGTTCTTCTCCAAAACACTGCCATATTCTTGTTCTCTTAGGTGGATCTATCCTTCAAAAATTTCAAAGATGACATGGAAAGCACATTGAAAGCAGTAGTTGAGAATATACAGGATGGAACTCAGCGTATAGATGACAGAGTTACAAGTAGTAAGTGCAACGCATGCGTACAAGTTCCACTTCATCAAGCCCAACAAACTCATATTTCGTTGTATTTTTCAGTGAAGCAGCAAATTGTGTCAATTTTCGAGGCAGAAAGGAAGGAATTACACCAGATACATCAACTGAACGAAACTATTTCTGAAGTGAGTCTGTAGAAAATGTTTTCCTTCAACGAAAAAAAATTTGCAACTTCATCTTCATTTTCGCAGCAATCTGGAAAAATCAAAGCCTTACAAGCAAAAGAAGAGATTTTGGAAAAACAATTGAATGAAATGAAAAACAAAGAAACAGCTTTTTTTGAACAGAAAAACAAACTTCACCAACGAGAAGAGAAGTTTTTAGAAAATGCTAACCAATGGAATCCTCACCAAACTTCATGTATTGGCAATACTCCAACATTATCACAACACATCGATTCTACTCTGGGTGGTTTCACCATTCCACCTATTAATGTAGTACCAGCAAACTATAACGAAGAATCAAGATACGAGCAAAACCCTTGGCATGGCAGAACACGAGTACAACCAAACGATTACTACCCTAATGAGGCTAGAAATAATCCACTACCAATACACGTAATGGTAAAGCCAAAACACCATCTAAACAACAATATGGCAATTCCTTATTCGACAAATCCACCATATTTTGGTACAACAGTTACCCAGAAAAACTATCAATTGCCTCAACGAAACCAGACACCTTCGACAGCTAACAAAAGCATTTTGTCGATAAATCATAGCAAAGTTCTCGATATTGGTAAGTTAAGATTGCTGTACACAAGTGCGGTGCATACAGGGCTGTTTTTTCAACAACAAAATTGTGTAGTCCTACCACGTTTTTCGCGAGGGAAGTCAAATCTAAATCTCTTCCTTACTGGACAACTAGTTTAGCGAGTTAGTTTAGCAGTTTCAGCCCAATTTTTTTAACGCACAATAGACATAATCTTAACCTTCTGTCCTATACACAGGGTTCCCGAATCCTAAATCGTGTGGTCTTAACGTTTCAAGACGAAACTCAAAAAGACCAAAGCAGTCTCCCATGGCAATGGTCAAGCCCCAAGTTCGTCATATCTCTTCGCTACTAGATGATGATATATTCCTATGCGATGTGATCGTCCCTTCACAATCATCAAAACCAGGCGAAACTCCATTCATTTTGGGTAAAAGAAAGCGAGCCCACGTCAGTCCTGAATTCCATACCCCTTCTTCAGAGGCTTTCAATGCAGGAAATATTGGCTCAAAGAAAAGTTGCAGGCAAGAAGATACGGTCAAGAGAAAGCGTTCTGTCGTTTCAATGCTAGGTAAGCCATCTATAAAACCTTTGAATTTTAATTGTAAAGTACTAACCAAAGATGAGATGTCGTTATCATGATATAATTGTATGTTTCTATTTACAGGAGTGTCCAGCGATGACAGTGAAGTTATGCTGGAAATAACAAACGCTTTAAAAGCACAATCACGCGACTGTTCCAAAAGAACGAAAAGTCTACCATAAATTACACAGCAGGTTCTCCCAGAAAATATTTCAAACATTTTCTAATAACCAGAAGATGCAAAGTTTAATTTAACAATTATAACATTGTGTATATAAATATCAATATATGGCTATTCAAATCAATTAAAGATATACAATCCAAAAATAAATTAACATTAATGAGGTGCGCAAAGTCTCAATTATTACCCATCGAGGTTGGCAAATTGGCCTTTTTGAGGCCAAATAACTGGATTGAAAAAAAACGTTGCCATTTGGCTACTTTTTGGCCTTTTTTGCTCCTACTCGAGCATGCGCAAAAACGTAAAAACTTACCAACCGTGCCCAGTTTCCCAATTACGCAGCATTCAAAATGGGTGCCAACAACAGCCGTAATAAAGAATTAATAGAAAGCTGGGTAAATGAAGAAATAAGCTCAAACCTTGTGGTTGTATTCTCCAAGACATACTGTCCACACTGCCGCAAAGCCAAAGACGCCTTCAAAGCGATAGGACTAGACAAATACACCGTACACGAACTAGACGAACGAGAGGATGGCGAGGCTATATTTGATGTTTTAAGAGATATGACTGGCGCTAGAACTGTGAGATTTTGTTACATTTACCTTTGATCAAAAACTCATGTACTTTTGAGGTCTTGAAATAGTCGTTGAATACATTTAGCTCGAAAAGAACGTAGAATACTATGTCTGTCAACTCTTCGTGAAAAGTGTGTGAGCTCCCCCCCCCGGAAGGTGAACAAAAGCACCCCCCTGGAGATATCTACCATAATGATATTACTATTTCAAAAGTGTTTTCTTGTTTTAAACGTACAGACAATTTTCATCACAGGGAAACTTGCTTGATCACCAACAAATAACATATGCTTACAATTTTTTTTTTTCAATATTTTTAGGTTCCTCGTGTTTTTGTGAATGGTAAATTCATTGGAGGAGGATCGGAAGTGAAAGCCTTGCAGGAAAATGGAAAACTTAAGTCAATGTTAGAAGATTGTGGTGCATTATGATACAATTCTACTAACACTGTTAGGTGCTACGCCTAGAATTACAAAGAAAATCGAATTTAATACATGTCTCTGTCATGCTTAATTTCAGTATTAAATGAGAATTTCACGGTTATCTACAGTTCTATTCTCTGTCGTTTGTCCAGCAGCGGAGTCTAAATTTCTGTCTTCTGATGATACAGACTGGTTAGCACCCCGCAATGGGACTGACTCTTGTCCTGATTGACTTTCATTGCTCGATGTCTGGTTATTACTGTCCAAAGAATGCATGCCTTCTTCTATTGATGCCAGAGGGCTCTCTTGTGCCATAGCACGGTTCTCTCTGACTGTCCTGCTTGATTCAGTATTTGAAGGCATCATTTCTATTGATTCATAGTCATAGACTGTACTAGTTGATTGTGGGCTTTCATTTGCAGTAGTATTGTCTGAAGAATCAACAAATTCATGAGTTGGCGTTGGTGCACGAGGATTTTCTGATAAATGTGTATTCTGAATATCCGTTCTGTTTTCGCGTTCGTGCGCAAGTTGTGAACGATTAGCAATGCGGTTCACAGAATTTGAGTCCAACTGACCTCTATACCTTACTGCAATGCGCGAAGAGTCACTCTGAGCTGGGATGAAACTTTGCCTGATATCAATATAGACTCCATTTTCGGAATGGTTAGATAGTGTTCGCTGCAATGGTCTACCATGAGTCAAGCTAGAGTTGCTCTCTTCTTGTGCAACTACAGGAAGATTACGGGTTCGACTTGGCTCCGAGATGGCTTCATTATGTCGCAAGGATCTTGTATTGTGTGACTCATTATTCCACCTTCTTTCACGATCAATTGACGGACGAGTACCAATGAGACTTTGGTCAGTTCTTTCAGGAGTGGCTTCGCTAGATCTTACATTGCTTGAATCGTGAGTTAACCTTCTTTCACGATGAGCTGGACGGATATCCCTTAGTCTTTCTTCTGCTCTTCCTTGAAAGATAGCCTCATCATTTTGTCCAGGTCTTACGTTGTTCAACTCTAAAGATACTGCTTCTGCTTGTCCTTCACTTTCTGAACGTGTTGAGTCGCTCATTCCATAATTGTTGTCGTCGTTATCGTTGTTCATTACATTGGACAACACTCGTATATCTTCAGTAATCGCACGGATCGTACTATCTAATTCATCTGAGATCTGCCGAACATAGTTTCTTCTTAGAGACGCAGAGTTACTGTTTGGTGCATCTGTGACGTCGATCTCGTCAGTTTGTATCTAAACAAACAACAAACGAATAGATACACACATGAACTACATGCAAGACCTTTGTGGCTAGTTCTTGACAACAGACTCTGTAGCTCATTTGTCAGGGCACTTCATCACTCTGGTAGCTGGCTTAAAATTTTTATATACCGACAACTTTTGGTAAGTCTATGCCATGAGTAGGTTCTCACCATTTGCGCTTCAGCGTTTGAGTTTCCACGTTCATCTGAACTTGAAACCTCGTTGGAAGAACTCTCTTCTTGCTCAGGGATTCCATGATTCAACCGAGAACTCAACTCTCCTCTATATCTCACTCTAGCTTGCCTGCTCACCGGCCTGTTTCTACCACGAGTGATGTCATTTGTCGCATCGCGTGACGTCATATTAAGCGTTGTCACACTGAATGATGTCATCAATGATTCATATGAAGGCGGGCGATCTTGAAGTCCATGAAAGGTTGTCCCAGGAGAAGCGACCGGGTTTGGGGGCGAGACAGCACGTCTTCCGACGTGAGAATATCCAGCATTTTCGTGTCCTGTGGTTGGTGAATTTATCCCAAGCTAAAAACAGAATGAGGCTAAATATACGTTCTTACGAGAAAACTTTATCTTCATTAATTTAACAAAAACAAATCACCTGGACTTTAAAACAATGCAGGATGAAAATCACACATATGACTAGAATCCCGAGCAACAACGCAAATGCGATGGTGGAAAATGTCAACAATGCTCCATGAAATGTAACTAAAGATTTCTGCTGAGAACAAGGAACGGGAAAGTCTACGATTCTTGGATTGCTTTGAAATGGCTCTCGCTTACTGCACTGACATATGCCCGAGTCAGTATTCACTTCTGTGCACAAATAACTGTGGTCTTTCAAGTATAACCGGTTTTGTTGGATTGATAGGAAGTGTACGTAGGCTGTGCCGTGCAGTACCGCAGCGACTAGAGCACAAGATAACAGAGGAATGCACACGAAGACATTGAAGGCAGACTGCAAGAAATATGCATGAAAAAATATTAGTTTCCCAGTAGTGTTTTAAAATTTTTTAAACTATATGGTTTACCAGGTTAAATTCATAGGATATTACAAGTTTTTTTATTCATTGAAATATATATTTACCACTCTTTTTCTTTTATGTAATGAAGGTGATGTGAGCATTAATAATCCACCAAACATGATCAACTAGATTGGAAAAAAATTTTTAAAAATATCATAAAACATAATGCCTATGAATGGGCATAATGATTTAGAAATTACTATCTATAAATACGATGCAATCTGACGGTACTGGTCAGTATGAAGTAAACAATCAGCTACAGTTCCATAAGTTGCTTATGTAATCATGTCGGAAACTTCATTCTCAGTGAAGATATCCTGACGACGTAAATATTTAGAACAGACAAATTAAAAAGATCTTAGAAATTTCTTGAGAATTATAACTACCAATACAGAGCAATAGTAGTCTACGCAGTTTGTATCATATCAGTCCTGAATTTGCGTATGGAGAGAGCTAACATATATGATTTATAGGATCTATCGTTAATCGCTTTTATGTACAAACGTCCTTGATTTAAAATAACGTAGTTTACTATAAACTAGGTAGAATTTGGTTCATAATAATAGCATGGCCGATTTTGGTGAAGGGAGGCTAAATGCTGCATTGCAGTTACGCGTTTTTAACACGCACGTATACGCACATTAAAATCCTTCAAAACTGTATACTTTTAAAAAAATACATCAACAAATAGGCACGTAATTACTCAAAATTCTAAATTCTAAACAATTCTTCTCGTAGTTGTTTGAAAGATAAGTTTTTTTACGGTTTGAACTTTTACGTGCGCGTATGTGCGTTCAAAAACGCGCAACTGGAATGCAAGCCTTAATTGCTAATAACTGAACATTGCACCGGAATGACTTACGGGTAATCCTAGCCAGTATTGTGTATTATAAGTACGACTGCGTGACTCATGGACCATCATTAATACAGAATCATGATCAAGCAAAGTGCCAGCGACCATACAAGCAACACCACTGAATGCTAACAGTAAGCCACCAAGAACAAGCGAGATTTGATATATTTTCTTCGCTTTCATCTTGCTTTGTAAAGATTACCAATGTGTCTGCCAAAGACAGGAAGAAGACAGAGATTTAGTCTTTATTATACAAGGATTAAAACAACAATTATCTACCAGGCTTTCTGTAGTAAATCATCTTTTGGCTTGTCTAAATAAAATGCACAAATCATTGAATGTACCACAAAAGAACAAGACATACTTGGCAATCTTTCTTCCAATTCCTTTTACGAGATATAATAGTCTAGTTATGAACGTGATTTGAAGATTTAAACTTCTCTGCCATGAATACAAATCATAGCTAATGATATTGGGCCAAAGGATTATACCACAAAAGTGACCAATTCAAGAAAAACTTTCCTTCTTGTTTTCATTGCGTTGCGAATGAAGCGAAGGCGTTCTACGAGTGTCTTGAAAAAGGTTCACTGCACAGGAACTGGAAGTCTTTGTCTCTTTGTATTACTCCAAGTGGTGTCAGAGCGGTTGCCTTAGAGAAACACGACGAACACTCGACAGTTATGAAAAATAGCTGTGATTATGACTTGTATACAATTAGGTAAACAAATACAAACTGACTGTTCAAAAGTAGATGCTACAGTTGCATACAACACGAGAAATGATTGCTGTTCAGATACATAATTCCATGCTACATCAAGGCAGTCTGATATAAAACGGTCGAAGCATCAATTATGCTCAAAACGAACCCCCACGCTGTCATTATGTTGTTTAAAAACGCATAAAGAGATACCAAATCTATACGGGAAGGCACCGTAGTTGAATATTGCCAAATACTTGTGATATTAGAGACATCCCCAACATTAACTGAAATTGAGTTAATTAGAGATGCTTATGATTAATTTATTATAAACCTGTTTGCAATGTTGCGTTTTATGAGAAGCTAATGGCATAAGTAACAATATCGCTGTCATATACTGCTGACCAATACAACTACTTGGAATTAGTGCACGACTGCTATATGGACGAACCAAGCTTGTTTCCAGGACTAATGGCTCACAGTGTGGTACAATTCTTCCCTTGACAAAAGTCAAGTTCAATTAAGATCATTACATATATGTAATTAGAGTCTTCCCATATAAAATATTAATTTTGTGTCCTATAATTTGGGACACCATATTCCTATGAACTATATACTATATTATTTACACTATGATGTCTCGCAGTGTCCCTGCACATACATTCATTATAATATTAATTTGAAGTAATAATACTTATCATTTTCACTTGAAAATGCATTGCATTTTCATTGCATCTAGCAAAATATTCATGCAACGAGCTATAGTATTATACTTCTCTGCACATTTAATCATCATACAATATTCCCTTCATTTTTGCTCCAGCAAATTTAAAACAACATGCTTTGCCGCCTCTTGCCTACAAAACAGATTGTCATGAATGTCCAGTATTATTTTC
>JAOBYK010233343.1:1715-11839 GCA_025434845.1 Phenganax subtilis | reverse complement strand
GTGAATATTGATTGATCTGAGGAAATATAAACAAACATGATATTTAAATTTATTGTCATTCATATAAGACCTTTCTACACACACATAGTTCACTCACCATCTTTTAAGTGCACTATTCCAGGTCCAAACGATTTAAAATACGGATGTCTCATTGCAACAGCCGCAGACTCTCTATCGGTCGCAATGTACTAGGGAAGAGAAATAGATCCCCTTTTAAATCTTTAGTAACAAACCTGCAAGTTTGGACTTGCATGAAAAAGGGGGCAAGTTAAGGACAAAGCTCTCTTCATATAAGCCTTAAAAAATGCATAAAGTTGAACAAGTGATGCTATGCTATAAGATGAACTCTTTCTCAAGTTAAAAACAACAAGAATGAACAAACGATCATGTACACTGTCCATTTACCTCAAGAAAACCTGACAGTAATTTTAAACCTTCACCATCAAGCCTACAAAAAAAATTTTTATTGAAGTTTGAAAACCAAAAAGGTTTGGCAACGTAATACAAGTTAAGCAACAATTGTAGAAAGTTACCTTGGAGCATGATTTATTAAAGGTTGTGGGGGAAAATTCGGAAAGTTGCCTAGAAAAAAGAGGGACAACATGAAATATACCATTGATAGAATTGTGGTTTTCACAGAAAATATCAAAATTCATGACATGTACAGTACCCTCTTTGAAACTTGGATTACTTTGTATTCCTGGCCAAACTGTTTCATTTGGACATCCTAAAAGCTAAACAACAACATAGTGAAGTCAGTGAATACAGTAGAGGGGTTCGGATCTGACTTCCAATACTGCCATCGCTACCTTCTGCTGCCTAACTTCATATTTGATTGGTTAATCAATGAGATAAGACACATTTCATTGGTTAGTCTTGGCAAATGGAAGTCTTAGTGGTGATGGAAGTCAAATCTTAATCTCTCTATTATGGGTACTGCAACTGTATAGAGCAGTGGTAGGGTGTGAATGTACTTACTTTAAAAATGAGGTGCAGTTGTTCATCTACAGTTCCTCCAGGGAACATGGGCCTACCAGTGGCCATTTCAAAAAATATACAACCAACACCCCTGGAAAACCAAGAAAAACTAGTAGAGAAGAGCAGCATGTTTCTACCAATATAAAGGTAGAATGATGCATGAAACAAAAGCAAGAATTTTCAGTTCATTGTCAAAAGGAAGAACTTGGAAAATAAAGGAATGAATGACAGAATCAAAGAACATGTAGTATTTGTACACTGGACATGAACTTACCACATATCAATTGACATATTATATACAGTTGATCCTAGTAAAACATCTGGAGGTCGATACCTGAATATAATTGAGATATAACGTTAATTTAACCTATGGTAGTGACAAATTCTGCTGTTTGCATTTTCACAACTCACCATAGTGTGACAACCTCATTTGAATATGTTTTAGTTGGTACTGACTTTGCTCTAGCAAGACCTAAACAAGTTTCAATAATAGATTACTTTTCTCATATATGAAAAGAAAAGTATAGAAAAATGATCTAGTCATTGGGAATATATCTGGTAATTGAACTTATCAAGGTTTTTCTACTCACCAAAATCAGCTAACTTGAGTTCACCTTTATCATTAATGAGTAAATTTTGTGGTTTTAAATCTCTGTAGAAACAAACCCAAATGTAAGACCGTTCACGAAAAACAAAGATGCGCGTAGAAGCACAATCAGCATTTTACCTATGCAGAACTTTTCTGTTATGACAATAGTCCAAGCCACGCAGTAATTGAAATAAAAATAACTAAAACAAAAGATTTTTTATTTTGAAACTTGTGGCAGCCAAAACACAGACAAACAAGACAATACCCATTTCTGACTTACAAAAAGTGATTCTCAATAAAACAATTTTTTAAGGGCACTCTATTCTAGTCTATGTAAACCTTTTAATTTACAATCACAGCACAAGAATACCACTACTTACTCTGACATTAATCATACTCAAAATACCATTACATTCGTCCATATAAGATTTTAAATCCCGTTCCTGACAAAATAATGAAAATTGTGTTATCCAAATGTTTTGATGAATATGGCAACCAGCAACACTGATTTGACACAAGGCTTACCAGATATTCAAAGACCAAAGTCAGGGCACTTGGTGTGTGCACAGTGTCATGAAGGGTGACAATGTTAGCATGCTTCAAATCTTTCAGAAGTGACACTAGATGGATATTTGGGAAAATTTGTTAGCACTTCTAAAGAAAAATCCACTTTAAAATATTCAAGACCATTTGGTAGACAAGCATATTTTCTCAATTTGCTCAGTCACCAAGTCATTGTCAGTCACAAAGATGTGAATCACAAAGTCAGTCACAAAGATACCTTCTCGTATTGCAGTGCATGGGGCACCTTCCTCATGCTCCAATCGAATTTCCTTCAAAGCAACAATCACATCAGATAACCTGTAGACACAAAGATGTATATTGACTCTGTCCATGATATAATGCTTCAGGCATTTCTAAACTCATTCTTCCAAAAAGTATGGAAAAGTATTTCTCATATTATTTACCTGCTCTTTCCTTTGAATACAGTCGCATATGTTCCCTAAAAAGATAATACCATACACTGTAAATAAAACTTATGGCTCATATGATAACCACCTGAAAATTACAATGTACACACCTCTCCAAGTTTATCCAACTTTGTATATGTTTCACTTTTTCCAAAACCAATCTCAGACTAAAAAAGAAGATTGAGCATCATCTACTGAAGATCAAAATGCATGCTGTACCATATATGTCGACACTTCCTTAAATGTTCAAATTAGACTATAGTCTGGCAAATAGTTACCAATGATAGCCTCCTTTCGGTCCTGGTCATTTTTTCTTGCAAAGGTGGACTCACAACCTTAGTTTTATTTTTTGACTTTGGTGAAACCCCATTGGAAAAATCCAGCGATGGCAACGACAACCGTTTCGTCATCTTAGGCCTGCCTTCCTAGAAATCAAGAAAAAATAGTGTCAAAAAAAAGAATAATAATTTTTAATGTTACAGATTCTATAGTCAGCCATCGTGAAAGCTTCAAACTAACCGTTTTTGTACTCTGTCTAAACTTTGTCTTGAAAGAGGGAGAGACCTGATCCGAGGAGGCCGTGATATTATCATCAGATTTTCCATACAAATACGATGATTGAAAACCTGTTAATACAGGAAAAATTAACACCTTCAATGTCCAACTACATCTAACATCAGATGATTTTACTTTTACTGTAATATTTATTGTACAGTCCAATGCATCTGAATACGGAACGATAACAGGCAATTACTTTATATGTTAATTTTATTCAAAGCACGGTTACAGGATATAAATATATATGACAGACGGCAAAACAGACAGACTCAATATCAAAAATAATTGAAGAAAAAAACCTGTTATGACATGAGATTAAATTTAATGCCATCAAAATATGCAAAAAACATGTCAAAAATGCAAAATCCTTTGCTCTGCCAAAAACAAATGGGGATATTCCATGCATTATTACATAAACCACAATTACACTTTACAGCAAAACGTAAACAAAACTTTTTGTTAAACTGGAAAGAGCGGGCTGCACTTTGAAATATTATATAATCTAGATACCTAATGGTGCATGGACTGATGGGGCAAAGTATTAGACATGCAACGCACAACATTTTGTAATATTTCACGATCTTTATAAAGAAGAGCTACAACGAATGTTCAGAAATTCACATGTTGTTTGCGACAAATTTGCTGTTCTAATTTCTTTGCTACAAATTAAAAGCTCTTGTTGCAAAAGTATGTGTATATTTCACTACTATTTGTAAATGCGAATATATTTGCGATTATTACTCTGGAATCCATATACTTTACACACCGGGGTACAAAATTATGTAAATAACGCACAATCCAACACATAAAAAAAAGGTTTAAATACACAAGCTTGTCACAATGTGAGCAATGCCAGTACTATCTATACATTTCTGTAACATTGTGTGCGTGACACAACAAGCTGAAATCCCACGCGTTTTTTGTCTTGATTTTCGCTTTTTGTCTATGTTTAATCTATGTAGATGATCTAGTGTACCGAGCAGGCCAGACGTTTTTAATCTCTTCGCCGCTTAAAATATTGTAATGACCTTTCAATTGTTAGCTCGAGAAATCTAACTAACACTTCGGTTAGAATTCAATAGACTACCTACGTTTGCAGTACGATCGAACAGGCATGAACTTACATAAGTAAGCATAATACATAATAGAAAATGAGTGTTTTTGTTCATCAACAAAACAAAGTCATAATAAAACCCTAGCAATTTCAATTTGCAAAGGGTTTTGACATACACTATGACAAAACGCAAAAAACATCGCTAGAATGTATCTCACACAATGATCTTACCTCCATTCTTGTGCCCATTTTGTGAACCGTCAGTATGAAAATGCTCCGAGTGTTCATCTATCGTTCCGATGCTGAACTGTCGTCCACGGCTAGCCTCAGAAAACGAGAATGCTCGTTTAAATTTCTTCATTTCATCTAATCTTTGTTCCAGCCAAAAAGGACTCCGTTTCTGTATTCAGGCCATACTAAATTCAGCAGTCTAGTTGATGAAAGAAAAATTGAACTTTAAAAGCTGCACAAGTAAGCCAATATCCAGTCATAATTTATATTTTCTGACAAAAATGACAGCGATATTTCTATTGATATGCAGGAAAGCCAAGGATTCTCCAAAGCGTAAATGGGCTGGTGATTAAACGTTTCTGCAGCTATAGAAGGCCGTAAATTGTACAAGTGCTATATATTTGCGGTATATTTCAAGTTCATGGTAACCACAAACAATTTGCTCGCAATTTATCGTCCACTTTCATCGCTTGTATGTGTTCATTCCCCAGAGGGCTTTTCTGTGACAATGTTGTCCACTGAAACCAGGGAAAGTTGCAGTGATTAAACAAAACTTAGCTTTCTTACTTACCTGTTCAAACGAAAGAGAAGTCACCAACTCATTTTGTTTTGATTTGCTCGCCATACTTCACCTCGCATGAAAGATGAGTCGCAGCTGAATAACAATGGTCACGTGACTCCTTTTTGAAATTACATTTTGCAGAAAACTTGTCACCAGCAAAATGTAGGAAGTTATCGTTCAATACTGGCCCAGTTCTTGTTAACGCAGATATAAGATAAAATTTTGCAAAAATTGTACACTTTAGACAAGTTTTGAGGCTATGACTCACTTTTTCTCAGAGCTTAGAGCAGGCGTTAATATTTGACAGCGCGCATTCCAGAAGCAAGAAAAAACCTCCAAACTATACTTAAACTTTCAACTTAAACACAGGAAAACACTTAGGGTGCATAAAAGAAAATATATTCTCAAGTTATTGTGCGAGTACTCCAGTTTCTTCCTGTAGTAACTCTACAATATAAAAGAACTGCTGTTTAGACTCAGGTTTACCCGCTCACACTACAACTTCTCTGGCTCTTTGGATCGGAACCAGTAAAACTGACAAGGTACAGAAAACAATGTTGTCAGTGAACCCGTTCTAAGAAGATATATAAGAGGTTAAGATACCCCAGTCTCGTCTCATTGGTACGTGTAGCGTTAATTTCATCATAATATTTTGCAAACTTCGTTATGCTTATTTTTAAAAGTCATTTGGATTTGTTACAGAAAAAGGAATGTAGAAAGTTTTGGTAGAACCACAAGTATAGCGGAAATCAAAAGGAAAAAATCAAGCTAGCCGTACACGTCTCAAAAACCTTGAAATTTTAACCTTTCTATGTACTCCCTTATTGCTATAAACAAATTTCACTAATTTGGTCCGTTGAAGTTTTTTCTTTCTAACTTTAGAAACTTTCACTACACGAATCGTCATCGTCATCTTGGCAACCTAGTAAAATGACGAGAAAACTGCAATATATATAGTCAGAAGGAAAACGTACGACACAAACTTTATACCTTTGCCACCACTAACAATACTTTCTTCATCATCTTTACTCTGCTAAACAGATGACATCTTTTCAGTTAAAGTCTACACTCATTAGAGATATGGTTTGGAGACTTGAACCAAAGTACCTCATCTATCGTTTCATTCATGTTTTTGTACTTGTGTACGGTGAAGTTTTTGCAAAATAATTACTACTCATCCCTGAAACTTTCAAATTTTTCAGTCACAATGCATTCTTACTCTATCTCCTGCGTCATCATCATCATCATCACCCTCGTCTCCAGACTCCTCCTGCTCATCATCGCCATCTCGCGTTGATTGCTGGGACATAATTTCCTGACCTTGAAGATCGCGGTTCTTCAGATTGCCAATCCAGAACGCCTCGGGACACTGGTTCACTGCTAACATGGCCTGGAAAAAATGAAAACCAACCTCCGTGACAGTAATATTTACTGAGAAGACAATAGCAAAACAAAGCAGTGAGGGAGGAAGCTATTAGCAACTTATTGTACTCCTTGTAGAAATTTCACGTCTTCTCATAAATGTCATATTGAACTTTCAACAAACTTAAATGCACTACCTTGACTCGGAATACAAAAGTTTCCAAGGATTTCTTCAGGGCAGGAACGTGATTTGTCAACGAAATGTCTTTGGATACCTAAGAATGAACAACTGCATGATTCCGATCTGGCAAATCGGATTAAACCCACAATGAATTAAGTAGCATTTGGCCTTGAAAGGAAAGAGTCCCTGTTTAAAACGTTTTAAAAACTTGAAAATTGATATCATTACCTTTGAGTGGCCACAAAAATGTTGTAGACTTCGTGTACTCTGTTGGAAAACTTTTAACAAACCATGGATATCATTCTAAAATATAATTGAATTGATGTCATGCCGTCATCATTACATCATCATGACGTCATTGTTACCTCATTTTATGTCATTATTTTGACTTCATTATCATGCGTTTATAAAATAGCCATTATAATGTTGTAATATTTCATCATCATGATATGATTATGACGTCACCGAAAATATGACTCCCTACATGATCAAAACACTGAAGTAGGTGAAATATTCAGGAGAAACCTTGTTAGTCCGAAGCATGTCGTCTAAAGCTGGCATTCCAAGATTGACAAATGCCTCGACAAAGAGGCGCCCAAACTAAACAGAAATGATTAAACTAAGATTTTGTTTTTATTTTAAGAATAGACAAAAATTCCCATCAAATCATCTTTACCTTAAGTGCTGCTCCCAACACAGACCTATGTTCAAAAGCCTGCAAAAAATTTCCAAGTTATTCATTCAATCCGTGTGTCCATTCCTCTGTGAAGCATTTATTGAACTAAAAAATATTACCTTGGCGAGATTAACTAAAACATGGAACAATCTAACAGCGACATTAATCAGAACAAGTCGCTCTTTCTGAACCTGAAAGGGCGATGAAAACATTACGTGGAAACGCGGACTCTCTATGAACAGATAATTGAGCCGAAATACCTATAAAAAGCTACACCAGTAACCCACCTCGATGGAGTCAGAACTTTTGACTGGAACTGACAGTATATTTTTAAAAGAAGTAACAAGGCAATCCAATATCGTTTTATAATAAGCTGGAAACGAAGATCTAAGAAAGACCACATACAAACAGCTTCAGTATATCAGAAATTCATCGTTTTCAGGAGTTTAGAGTTTTCCCTTCTTTAATGATCACGGAGCATGGAGGATCTTACTTGGTTAATGTAGGCAATGTTGTGGAAATTGCTTCTTTCTCTTCTAATATTTCAGCAAATGCTCCTGTTGTGATATTTTCGATCACTTGTGAAGGATCTTGGGCTTGAAGAATATGATGTCTAGAGATTTCAACGATTGTTGCATTACATCATTTGTTGTAGAGATCCAGCGAGAGAAATCTCTTATTCATCCAGTGATACTGCTGGAGAAGAACAAGCATGTACTTACTTCAACAAATATTGCAAATTTTCATTGTATTTTGATCCTTGCTCTCTTTGCCCATCAGGCTGAATCCATTCTCGTCTGAGAAAATTGCCACATATTGAGGCTAAATTGAAACATACTCGATATTATACAAGATAGTTCTATCATTTCTGAACTGTATTTCCAAGAGATCCAGTCAGAGTCATCTTTTATTCATCCAGTGTCGCCGCAAGAAGAAACAGGGGCACAATAGTATGTATATTTCTTGCTGCGCACGATACTTACACACAGACAATGCAGTAGTTTCGTTGTCAGATCTATTGTTCACGGCAATGAGTAGTTTAACTAGAATGACTGCAGTTCCAATTGAAGGAAGGGTATCCGAGAAGTTCTCAAAGTAACGAAACGTTTGACTAGATTGAGAACAGAAACAAGAGTGACATTTTATTTGTAAAAACCTGAAGTGGAAAATTTGAAATACAGTAACTATTTTGCTGTAATAGTAATTGTAACCCTGCCATCACAATAACTATGAAGTTGAGACAGTCAAAAAGTAATAAGAGTTAAGATTACTTAACAAAAACGAAGGTAAACAAAACGAGATCACATGATAAGTGAAGGTCACTCTCGTCCATTCCTTACTCCACTAGTTCCTGAAATCCTGGTTGAGATTTTTTTGAGATTTTTGTCCTTGAGCTCAAAATGACAAACGCTGCTTTGAGATGAACCTTATTAGATGCAGCGTTAAAACCAGACCTAGACGAAAATGAGAGTTGATCGACTCGCCTTTGTTGACAAATTGTTGAAGAAGGGAACTAGACGATTACCAGGATAAAAATTGAACGATGCAAGACAACAAGCGTTCAAAGCAAGAAGACATGAATTTTGCTTCCTCGGAATCGCGTCCTGGTCCGTCAATCAAACCATCATTCTCTTCTGTCAAATCCTGAAAATGAGGAATTGAAGACGCTTCCTCTCTAGAATTTCAAATGAACTGGGGCCGGCTAATCTTACGAATCCCATTCAGCTTAAACGGTGGATATAGGCTAAAGTAGAAATTATATTTATACATTCCTCGTACAAACAAACTAAAATGGTTTAACTGAATATGACAATTACATATCTTATAATTGGTTTAGCGCATAAGATTGGATTTGAAAGATTTACAAGATATGAGAAATTGTTTTCAAATTCTGGCTTATCCACCGTTTAAGCTAAACTGGCTTCGTACAACAAACCCTAGACACTGATGAGCCCTTAATTATTCTATAATGAGATAAACTGACTTGAAAGAACGCATTTGTAGTTTCCAGATGCTGGCAAATGCAGGGTAGAAGACCAAGAAAATAAACCACAATTTCTATCGCAGTTTTCTGAGCAAGATGAGAAAACCCAACTTGTTTATCTTGATGAAACTATGAAGTCAAAACAAGAAGTACATACAGTAATAAAGCAAAGAAATGTTTGAAAAGCTCTTTGTATAGCAATTTGGTGAGTAGGATTATTATAAACCTACGAAGGTTAATCTCACCTTTGAGAATGAGCTTTTCGCTAAAGGAGAAAAAGAGTATTCCAGTTTCTTAGCGAGGTCATCCAGCAGAAAATACAACTGAGGTGCTTGTAACTGTAAAATTTCTTTTTTCTGATAAAGTAAAGATAATAATAGTGTAATATAGACTGTCATATAGTTTAATCTATGGTGAAATTAGTGTTAGGTTTATTTAGGTACAATATTAATTTTTCATAAATATAAAAGATTTCCCCCATGTACCTCAGTGTTCATATCTGAGTCAAGAACTGCTTTAGACACCAAGCCACATTTCAAAACATCAAAAACATTCAAATCTAACTCTCTGAAATGAATATATGAAAACAATTTCGGAAAAACGCAGGAGCATACTTTTTGTTATTACACACGTTGTAATGCTTTGCTTTTAGTTCCCTTTTATATTTTTTCCGTTGTACCTGAAACATGCTTGATATTTCGAAGAATGCAAAACACCAGAAATTGCATTTCTTTTTTCTTTCTTTTCCTCAACAACAGTCGCATCGTTTTTACCAGAGTTCACTCTTTCCACATACTTGGAATAGAAAAAGACTGTTTTTAAACAAAAAAGATTTCTCTTTGGGAAAGTAGTGGTAATGAACTTCGCGTTTACCTCGTCCATAGTTTTATCATGTTCATTGTTCTTGTTTCTGGAAATAAACAAATCAAACAAGAAAGTGTTTGCCTGATCTTTGTAGTCTGACTCAATCAAACACCA
>JAOBYK010232232.1:622-20224 GCA_025434845.1 Phenganax subtilis | reverse complement strand
GTGGGTGTCTTCCAAATGACAACTGGGTGTCTGTTTTAGATGTTGAAAGTTTGCACCGCTTTCCACCGAAAGAAAGGCTCGAAGGGGGGGGGGCACAGAATTGGCGCTTCTCATGCGTGGGCCTTAGCCTTAGACATTATTCATAATACTACATATCCCGATTCTTTGCGAACAAAGGCCATGCCCACATGGAGATACTCGGCCGATGATGATGGTTGCGTTGAATGTGATTCACCATCAGAAGAACTTGAAGAACCTGAAATTTTCTTGCAGAGGCCCGCCATGGCCCGCCCCAAAATTGATAGGTCTCAAGTTCTTTTGCGTTTTGTTTTATGCAGGGGTCCTGCTCTTACTGAAGAACAAGTAGATGGATTGAATTTTGGGCCGATCTTTGCTGAAACCATCGGCCATAGCCTTGGAACAACAAATATGCAGCTTGTGACTTTTTAAATTTTCATTTGATGAGGTCTTGGGGAGACCTTGAAATCGTTGCATTCCAATCTAACTGTGATCACTGATTGCAGGAAGCTCAGCGGTTGTTTTTGTGAGTCATACTTCATCAACAAGTTTGGCAAAGGCTCTGGGGATGAGTCTCCTATCGTGGCTTTGCGAGAGATGTTCCGCCCAGTGAACTGCTCCCATATGATTGAACATCTGTCGGACACTTATAGCTTCACGACAGTCAGTGGATGCAAATTGAATTGGAAAACTGGTGAAGGTCATCTTGCGATATTTCCCGGGCAAGCCGAACCTTCATCAAGGCCAACTTTCCAGGAACCACGTGGGATGCTTAGTTGGAAGCCATGATGCCATGCCTAATTGGACGCTTACTTTTTATTTGAATGTGATCTACCATCACGTCATTGTTTATCCTTCAAGGATATATGAAGATGTATTTTCCCGAGAAGTTGACGCCTTCTGTGACCAGGCTTTGAATTCTGATTGTGCGCTGCTCTGTTTCTGAAAGTGCTTTGGTGCAGGCAGCGCTCTACGTTGCAGGATTTCCTTGTAAGGCATTCTCACGGCTTCGAACGAAGTCAGACTGGCTTGACGATGCCAAAGCCAAACCATTCTTTGGTTGCATCTCCAACCTGCGCCGTTTGCAGCCTGTGGTTTCTTGATGGATGGATATTGACATATTTTTGCAAACCTCTGAGTTGTTTTTGTTATTTGTTTGTCATTGAGGCTGGTGTGCTGGAGAATGTTCTTGGCATTGAAGTTGTCATGGAAGAAGTGCAGGACCACATCAAGCAACAGTTGCCAGACTACCAATTGTATGTCACCAAAATCAACCCGCTACTTGACTCTGTTTTAAAATGTTCACTCATAATTTTCTGACTAGACTTTGCTGAATCAGGAAATATCTTGGAGTGGCTGTAGACAGGAACCGCTATTATTTCTTCTTGGTGCGCAAAGAGTATTTGATGGGGAACCTGGGTGACATTGTGGAGCACACCTTGCAGCTCTTGGCCAACCAATTCGCGAATTTCATTGTGCCATGGTTGGGTGCTCAGGTTTATAAGTTTCCGTGGTTGGGTTGTAACTTGTAAGATTTGAATCTGTCCTGCAGGCAAAGGTTCCTGATTCCAAACAATGTGGTGCAGCAGAAGGCCGAGTGGACAATGTCAAAATTTTTGACAGCTTCAGATATTTGTTCAGGATCGAGACCCCAAGAACTACATCGACTTCCCAATTGATAAAGAGCAGAGCCCTGAGAAACTTTTGAAATTGGTAGGTGATATTTTTGAAGCTGACTAAGACATGCCAAGCCACCTTGCAGGCCTGAGGAAACAGAGCCAAAGTGGCGCCATATCCATTGGCAGTACATGGAGAAACACAAGGCTGCAAACTTATGAATTAAAATAATATTTAAATTGATAAACTAACATCCTTCCTGCGAGGTGAAGAAGAACCACCTTAAGGACAAAAGCCAGAAATGGCGAGTGAAATTGACGCCTCGCAGTTCACAGGTTGGAATTTCATTATTACTGTATTTCTTTGCTTGGACTGTTGCATGTACAGGCCCTGGCCATTTTGTCAGAGATCAAGCCCAATTGGGTGGTTTGCGATTTGTCGCAGAATTTGCAGCGAATGCCGGTCTTGACAAGCCCAAATTCTCCCTTCATGTGCATAACGTCAGCTCCTAAATAAAGTTGTCGCAGTTTTGTGTTGAAGTTTGCTCCTTAAAATTTTACAAAAAACTAAGGCCAGGGGGATGCTATTGGGTGCGTGAACGAGAGAGAGTGCTGACAGGACTTACTGAGAAAATGGTTTTCAATTCTCCAACTGTTTTCAAACACTTATCATCAGACTTCTATCGAATAGGACTTGAGAAATTTCTTCTGATGGGATTCCCAGCGCACGTCATGGACACCAAGTGCGTTAGTGATCGGGTACGCCACCGCAACATGTTTTGAACGCCACCACAACAGTACGCTCGCATTCACATTTTTCCAGCTCATGACAGGCTCTTGGAGAGTTTGCTGGCAATGCAATGCATTGCAGGGCCATTGGTGCTGCCTTAGCGTGCATAATGAAGGCAAGAAGATCACACAGGACAAACAGTTCAAGTCGCTTGCATCACTTTTAGCCAGCATGCTGGCTGGAAGAAAGCAAGTCGCTCGTGTCTCTTGTAGCCAGCATGCTGGCTGCAAGTGGATGTCAGCCAGTATACTGGCTAACATCATGATCATGTTACTCATGTTTTTTTCATGCAGGATGCACACTCTTTGGCTGTCATGCACTTATGCCTTCAGGCAGTGGACATTGCCAAGCTTGATTGTTTTTGCCGCAAAGCTTCGGAGGCTCACAACATTTCAGACTGATTGATGTTATGAGCCTCAAAAGGTGCTCTTATGCCATCCAAATCTCGATTGAGAGGATGCAAATTCAAATCCAGCCATTCCATGCAAAACTCGATTGAAGGCACGTCTCATCTGAGTCTCCTGGCCTGAGCCTGAATCAGAGCATAGCAGTTGCATGCTTCGCTTCGCAACTGGAATGCCTGTTGACGTAATTGAAACACAGTATCTTGAAGAGCAGGTACATCCAATGTTGTACAATTACGACCAAAGGCATTTTCCTGCTCATAGTGCGATGCCACTTGATGGATCAAAGTCGCCGCATTCTCCAAGGATTGCGCATGGCTCGTCAATAACGAGAAGACTTCCAACGCAGAGGCATCTTCATCAATCAGATATACAGCCATCATCTCTCGACTCACCATGGCTTGATCGCAGGAAGCTTCCAAATTGAAATCCCCGTGTCTCCAGCATGTTTTGATTTCACTTCAGTTCATTCTGCATTGCTTGGCTATCAAATCGTTTGTCTTCAATTTGATCTTGCTTTATTTAGAAGTCTGGGCTCAATTGGTGGCAATGGCTGCTAAGCTTGAAGAGGAGAATCAAAAGGTTAAAACAACCCGAGATCTGATATGGGATTGCTTTAAGCAGGCTTGGTTGTTCTCCGTTCAATGTCAATTATCAACAAACTGTTATTCAATCATTCTTCAAAGTCAGGTTTCTGAATATTCTGAACTTATCAGGTCACAGCTGATGGAAACTTGGGGACCTGGCTGAACAACATCTATGGCGACCACGACAAGTTCGAGAAAGTCCTGTCAAGGGTTGTGATGGACCGACCTCACGAAGGGTTTCCATCCCCTGTGTCGGTGGAACCGATTTCTACAGTCAATGAGTTTGTAGTGGAATTGAGACAGCTGGACTATAGCCAACATGCCAAACATGGCTGCTCCTTATCTCAACTAGTTTCAGAAAGGCTCTTTAAGTTGAAAAAATGAAAACATGTCCTGAAGTTATTTCACTGTCAATGATTTGTTTGCTGAGATTTTCCGCATATGGCAACCTTGGCGGTGCACTTCAAAAGCATCTTGTATCAGGGGTTTGACCCCTACCGTGAACCTTTGAACCTCCGATTCGTCAGTCAGGGAGACCGGAGCATTCCCAGTTTTAGCGTGCGCTATGTCGATGGCTTTTCAAAAGGACTCATTTGCCAATCCATTGCGGCCATTGTTGACTTTCTGGCTTCTAAGTTGCACTATTTTTCTAATTTGTGTTACAGCCAGCCCCCTGACTCCCCGACCATGCTCAATCGGTTTCCTTGACGAGGGTATTCCAGATGAAGAGCTGGAAAGTGACGACCTGTTGCCGCTTTTGCAGAGCATCCGTTTCTTGAAAGCTCGATATACCCACCTGGACAACCAAGAAGGGTATTTCTATGAAGCACTTCGTTTCCTACTCAGTTGTCAGTTTGTAACCATGTAAGCGCAAACCAAAAACTAAAATGGGTGCTTGATAGACAATCCAAGGGCTGGGGCAAGAGACGGCAGAGAAACAATTGCCTTCGGCCTTAGACTATGTTGGAATTTTCCAGCAAGCAGTTCAAGCTTACAAACAGGGAAATGGTCGCAAAGTTGCTCCACAAGTGGCTTTGAACTCTTGCATTGCCGAATATAACAAAGGAATCAAAGTGAAGAAGTACAGGGTGGATACATTGAAACGCAAGCTCATCACCAACCTTTTGAAGGTACCGCCAGAATCTCTCAACATCTTAGCATTGCACTATGACTTGCATCGCCACAGCTCTTCAGGCAGGCTTACTTTTACAAGTTAGCAGTCGGCAGTGCAACAATGGCATATGTAGTTTCGATTGGCTTTTGGAGTCCAGACCGTTCAAATTGGCTCAAGATGGCTCAATGTTTTGTTCAAGCCAGTTTAAAGTAGATCTAACCATAAGTAGAAAACAACACAATCTTGAACTAACACTGTTCATTTCAACACCAACACCACATGACTAAAAGAAGAGCTTTATATCATTTCTGTAAGACCATGCTATTTTGATTTGGAAAAGGTTTATACATTAAATCTAATACAAAATACTCTACCACAACACTTTGTTTGGAATGCAATGGGGGTTTGGCGTGCAACATCCCGATCCCGAAGCCCGCCTCGTACTGGTATATCCGGCTTTTGTCGATGGAGTCCATCAGAATCTGAAGATGATACCTCAGATTCTGAGACATCTGGCTCAGACTCTTCTGAGACACTTGACATGGATTTCTAAATCTCTATAGCACTCAAACCATGATCATGTGATGTAGTTTCTTATGTGTGCAGTAGTTAAGGAAAAAGACACCTGCAGCAGCGAACCTTTCCTTGGCCAACTTGTCAGCTTTAAGAGCAGCTTCGCAAGACGTCAATGAAGCAAAGGAGAGCCAGTATGCAAAGAATGGAAAAGATCCCAAGAGGATCAAAAACGTCTTGAAATCTGCAAAAACCAGCAGCTGCAAATGCAAACGTGAGTCGGAAACTTAAAAGGATGTGGTGTCATGCATTTTTTAATCAATAGCTGTTGTTAGCGATGAACTATTCACTCATGATACCAGTTACACCCTCAGGTGCTGGAGGAATGTCGCCTTCAAGGCACTCCTTCATCTCTGCATTTTATTTTGGTCTATTTCAAAGCCTGGGCAAGATGCGTTGCTCTGGTCGCTTCAGACCAATGGAAGTCAGGGAGATGGCAGTAGTGATGAAGAGTCTGATGAGGGCAGTGCAAGTGCCAGCAGCAGCATTTGTCAGCAAAAGCACATCAAATGGTATATAGATGGACATCGTGTATGCCGCAGGGCCTTCTTACGCATGTTGGGTATCGGATGCAACCGCCTGAATCGGACCCGGAGAACTTTCAAAGGACTTGATGAACGCACCCTACAAGGTGAGAGTGGGAGCATAACAATAACTTAACATGTCTCAACCTGGACTTCTATTTGATATATGTGTGAGCAGGCACTCATGCCAGACCGGCTTTGGCAACATCATCTGTCAACATTTTTATGCAGAAGATGTATTATTCGATTTCTGAATCGATGCCCACTGGGAGCCCTGGCAATAGATCGTCAATATTTTGATGCTGCTTTTTTGTGACCTGCTTGGCCATGAGCTGTTTTGATTTTCCAAATTCCTAAGATGGCTTGCCAGCTAGCTGGCAGCCACTTAAATCTGTTTGCCAGCAAGCTGGCAAACAGAACGCAGCGTTCAAAACAAATTGCAAACTAAACGGTGACAGGCTTTTGAACCAAACAATGGACCTGGATCATGAAGAAACGCGTGCAAAGTTGCTAGCAGAGCTACTTCATGATGCACTGGAGGGACCAAGTTGTCGGATTACAAAACTGAATCCTAAGCTCCTTGCAGCTCGGGAGATGCCTCCGGGCAATTGGCAGCAATTGTATTTGCTTTATGTGGCAAGTTGTCAAGCAAACAACACTGAAGCAGCTTGCAGAGCGACCTTCTATGCTGCTACGACCGCTTGGAGAAAAACTCTCAAGTTCCGTGCCAAGAGCCAGCACTCAGTCTGTGGTGTTTGCGACAAGTTGAAGGCACGAATGAGAAGTTCAACAGACTTCCAAGCTCACGCGCTTTGCGCCGACCAGTTATTAGGTCATCTCACGATGACTTGGCGCTGTCGCCAAACATACTGGGCAGCACGGGAGGCTTCCAGAGCCAAGCAAGATACACTTTGTATAATCTACGATGGGTACGACAAAAGCAAGGCCATGGTCCCAAGATGGAACCAAGGAAGATTGCCAAAGATTCCTGTGTTCGAGCGCCTGGTAAGACCCCACATCAGTGTCTCCGCCACTTTGGCGCATGGGTGGGGTTGTGTGATTTTTCTTGCCGAAGAAGGAGTCTCAACAGGCGGCAGTTTTTCATGGGAAGCGGTGTTCATCACAATTTCTATGTGTTGGGAAGCTGCTCGACAGCGAGGATTGGCATGGCCATCCTCGTTCCTCGGCAATATGGTGCTATTTATGTCGTTTTGCATTGAGTTAACGTTATTGGGGTTGAGTGCTGATGATGTTCTTTCTATGCGCAGATTACATTGAGGCTGTGGTTACAACATGATAATACGGTAAAGGAGTTGAAGAACTCTTTGTCTGGCTGCCTCCTATCATTTCTATGCAGCGGTGGCTTCTTCTGGGAGACATGCCAAGCATGTCTCCCAGTTGGACACACGCATGAAGACATAGGCGCCTGTCTGCAAATTATGCGATAGTGTCTTCTGTTCTGAGTTTGATGATTTGATACTCTATGAAACCTGCCTTTCTTATTGGTCTCTCTCAGATGGCTTATTTGGAACAATCACTTCCCATTTGATGTCTGCTGGGTCCCAACTACAAACACCATCTGATTTCAAAAGGCAGGCTGTTTCTATTGATTCTGCCAAACACTCATGAAATCATGTTCTTTGCCACCTCAAAATGGTTTGACATCGTAACGTGTCTTTGGGAGGCTTTTGGAGCAACGTGTGGCCCCTATCTTTGAAGAAAGAAATGAGTTCTCGCACGTGGTGATGATGGATCGCGTGCCTTGTTGTGAAATGACAAGAGCATTGAAATTTGATGAAAACTGTCTGTATATTGAGACTTGTTTGAGTCTTTTGGGCAATTTGCGCACATAATGAATTTAGGTACGGCCATGGAAGGATATGGTGCCTTCAATTATGACCTTGGACAATGCTTATCGCCCTCGGAAGAATGAAGAAGACCGTATTCCTCATAGCTTCACCTTTCGGAAGAGGGAAAGCTCCTTAATTCAACAGTATGCAGTGAGTTTGCACTTTCGACTTGCTATACTTAGCCTTCTACTTGTGATCTCAGGTTTGCCTGCAAGCATGCCATTGTCTGAGCGACTTCCACGAAGGTATGAGAAAGGACCAAATGATGTATTTGCCATTGTCAAACATCACATGTGTGATACTGAGCCTTGCCAACCAGCATTGCTTGTCCTTCCTGGTGATGAAGCCACAAGGGTGCAAAAATTTTGGGACACCTGCATTAGCCACTTGGGAGTGGAGCCAACAATCGATTCCGAGCGCCAAGAAGAATTTCTTGAGTTGGCAGAAGCTTTTGCCACATATCCTAACTACGATCGGGCAGTGCAGTATTTGAAGAGTTTGGGTGGGCAAGCCCGCCGAGTGCGGCATGGAGCAAATGCCTTGCCTTTTATAGAGTCTGGCCGTGTGCACTCTGCTGGTTTAGTATGTGGGGCTGTGCCCGAGCGTCGCGCAAAGCCAGAGCCGCACAAACTTAAAGTCAGGTTTCACCGTCCTAAATAAGGGCACGTGTTCATGCTGGCTCAAAAAAACGCCCACAAATGTCCACAAATTGCTGATAATTTGACTTCTATGATGTGGTAAATTTGCCATCTGTGTCGCGCAGTAAAGATCAGCCAAGGGCCAAACAGGCAGATTTCGTGTGTGCATGAAGCTCGCCATCGCAGGTCTACCCTATGATGTGTTGGCGCAGGGGCACTATGTTCCGGGGGAAGAGAGAAGTGAGATCTCGCGCTACCGTGGCAAGCCTCTATGGAAGGAGATTTTGCCGGTCTCCAATGAAGTCTGTGACATCTACTTCAACCGGGTTCACAAGATGTTCAATCAAGCCGTCACATCTGACTTCTCAAACAAGATGAAGGACACGGTTTGAAAGCAGTCAATGTGAAATAGTTGCATAATGTGCTGAGCGTGCCCATGTCACTCCGCCAGAAGCAGCAACAAATGCCGTTGGAGTTCCATGAGACTTTGGTGGATGTCATCTGCCTTTGGCAGTGGCTCGCCCCAAAGCTGTCTGGCCTCATCTCTGCAGAGTACTTGGACAAACTCAGGGAAATGTTTGATGGAGGGAGTCTTGGTTGCCTTTTGGAGGTCTTGGGGGTGAAAACCCGTCAGGTTCCTGGGGAGGGGACGGGGTTCTGAATCGTGATGGGTTTTTTAAAAAACCCATCGCAATTCATAGCTCCACGGTGGTTTTGATCACATTTCAGTCCACAGCTTTTGGGAAGAATGTTGATGGAAAGTGCCTAGAGCTATGGTTTTGTGATGGGTTTTTTAAAAAACCCATCGCAATTCGCACTTAGGGGTTCCAAGGGAAACCGTGACTAAGCCAAATAGATTTGGCAACCTGGAGTGTGATGATTTTTTTTAAAAAACCCGTCGCAACTTTAGCTGCCAACTATTTTTGGCCCGTCACCATATCCATTGCCAAACCAAATTGGCCCAACATTTTGGTGTGAGAATTTGTTGAACAGTTTTTGGGGTAAGTTAAATCGGTGGGAACATGAAACTTATATAAACCTATGAAGGAATTGAATGGCATGCCAGTATACTGGCAGCCATTCAACCACTTGAATGGCATGCCAGTATATTGATACTGGCAGCCATTCAACCAATCTTGTTTGGGATTAGCTACGGTTAGCTGAAGATATCGCCTGCAACTGATTCTTTGGCTCCCTTTCTCCGCTATAGTTCTGCATGGCGCTATATCGTCACTCAGATGGAGACTCTTGGATCAACCCACGCTGTTCCAGCATAGCGATGCTTTTCTCATCGCAACGGCAATCTTGACAAATGCATTGGAACCTTTTGTAGTCAGACCTCGAATCACAGCAGCATTTAACACATGGGAGCTGGAGACAAAAATGCCTCCTAGTTGAAACTTTGTAAGACTGATGGCGCTAGAAATGTTCAAACAAAGTTTGTTGTAAACGCTCCATTTATAATTTACATAGTCAAACTGATTTACTGTAGTCAAACTGATTCTTTATTGACACGCCTCAAAAAATTTTCAAGCTTGTTCCAAATACATGCCAAGAATCTCTTCTAAGTAAGGCTTCAAGACTTCCATCCAACAGCTGGCACAAATTTGCTCACAAGCAATCCATTCCAAAAGCTCCTGGGTAGTCTTCTTCTCCTGCTCCGCCATGATTCTAAGAATTTGAGCTGAAACAGCTTATGATAGTTGCCAGAACTTCCAAAAGAACCCAGCACTAAAACCTATTCACTCAAACCACAAGACACGAGATCTTGACTTATAAGACTCCATTTGTTCATTGTAGATTGATGCTACATGGCGCAGACTCCTACTTCGCCCGACGGCCAAGTTCCTGGCGTTGATCCTGGATGGTGCGTGTCCCCCACTGAGATCGTCGACGATTTCACTCCTGTCAAGGGAAGTCCATCAGAGGATACGGTAGTTGCAACAGCCAGTGGTTGCAACTCTCAAGTGCATCCTACTTTATGTATGGAGGAACGCACGATTGTCAGGGAGAACCCTTCTACTTTGAAGATGAGGGATGAAATGGAGATGCTAGATAAGAAGGTGGACAGTGCCAAGGATGATAAGAGGACTACAATGGATCCGTTCGATGACTTGGATGCTGTGGACGACATGTTGGACAGTGCTCTGGAGACTGCGAGGGCTTCGTTTGATGACTTGGAATATGTGGACAACATGCTGGAGAGTGCTTTGAGGGCGGAAAGGCATGAGAAATGCAGGCGACTTCTCAGTCGACCTCAAATAGCAAAGCCAGAACAGCAATCGAGTACTGGCGCCAGTAGTTCCCGAGAGATCCCTCAAGCTGACCCCAATGTGACTTCAACAGCCCAATCTGACGGTCTGGCTGTGAACCCTCATGCTGCTCGACCCCAAGCTGTTCAAGCGCAACAACAAGAACAAGAACAGCTGAATCGGACACACATCGGAGAACAGCACAGGCTGAAAAACAAGTTTATCCCGAACCCGAACGACATACATGGACTTCGCTACAGGAAGCAAAAAGACCAGAAGAACCTTCGGGAGGCAAAGAGAAAGGCAGCGAGATTGGCTGGGATTCCACCGCGGCGTTGACATGCTTTTGGCTACACATGGTGAAAAAAGAATGTGTTTGGAGTCGTCTTCCGGTTTGAAGGTGTTGCTTACAGTGTTTGGGTAGTAGGTTGAAGAGTCATGCATTGCCTAAGACGTTTGAAACCTGCCTGGCATTCTTTGGATCTATCCCATTGGATCCCAATGGCCCAATGGTCATTTTTGCACTCCTCTTCGCGGTGCTGCTTCTGCCAAGGAGCCTGGATGGAGATTTGCAAGCTGTGTGCAAAGCTGCGCAAGCTGATTGGGAATGGCAACGAGTCCCATTTGTGCTCGAGGTAGTATGGCTATTGTTCTGATGGCAATGTCTAGCTTTGACATTGAATTTCCATGGAATTTCAATGAATCATATTTAGCCTATCTCAAGTTATTGCTGAATAGTTTTTTTTGCTGATAGGCATTGGGGAAGAGCAAGGAAAGCTTCGTCATGGCAGCCCAAGCCAAATCAAAGAATGCTTGGGAAGCTTCACAACAAGCCGCATTGCTCGCCTTCAAGTCAGCATTGGCGGCTGATCAAGTCCTCTTCGACGCCAAAAAGATCAGGACCTCATTTTTTTGCAGGAAGAATGTTTTTGATGTTTTTGCTAGTTTGCCAGTTTACTGGGAAGCCAGCTGAGTCTTGGTTGCTGCGCATTGCTGCCATGCCAATTTACTGGCAAGGCAGCAGGCAGTGCTTGTGCCTTGGTTGCTGTGATGCCAGTTTACTGGCAACGCAGTTGTGTCTTGGCTGATGCCATGCCAGTTTACTGGCAAGGCAGCAGTGTCTTGGTTGCTGCGGTGCCAGTTTACTGGCAAGGCAGCAGTGTCTTGGTTGATGTTATGTCAGTATACTGGCAAGGCATCAGTGTTTTGGTTGTCAAAAAACTTGATCAATATTGTGCCACTTTTTTGGGGGGGGCAAGTTAGATGAAACAGCGCCTTGGTTGATGCTATGAGGTCGCAGCTCTTATGTGTTCATGATCCTGCATGCACAGGAGCACAAAAGAAGAAGCAGTGAAACGCCGCGAGCTGCTAGCGCAATTGGAGAATATGTTTCTTGACGGCACTACAAATTTCGGCGATATGATGATGTGGCATTGTATTGTTTTTTCAATAACTATCTTGCTTCAAAGGTTCATTCATGGTTGTTTCATCTTAGAGGTGTGCAATAGTGTGTGTGTATTTCTTGGAGTGGTCCTTTTGAGGCACAAACAGTCGTGGGAGGTGGTCAATGCCTTCGTGGACAACAACATGAAAGTGTGGCTGGTGAAGCCTGAGCAAACTGTTTTGCCCACCGTGCTGCCATGGGTGGAGGGCAGTTTGGAAAATATGACCTTCCTGAGATCCGTGTATGAAGAGGGCTGCGTGCTTTGGGTGAACATGACGACTGCCGGGGTCATGCCACTCATGAAGAAGAACTACATTGTATCCCTAGTGACAGGGCTCTTGACAGCTATGCCTGGCAACTCTGTGGCCATCATCATTCACGCAAACAGGGCGAGCGAAAGCAAAGCAGGGCCCACAGCTCAGCTCTTTCAAAGTCAAATCAGTAGGTACAGCAGTGTTTTTGTAGAAAACATTTTGAGCAATGGTGTCTGACAGGAAATCTTCGGGCGAGAAGGATGAAGATGACGACTCTGAGGATGACCACAAAAAAGAAGAACCCGAGGAGGAGGATGATGATGATGACACACCCATGCCAGATGAGATGACTGCCCCCCCACCTGGAACCATGAGCGCTTTGAGTGACTTTCAACATAGTTTTGAATCTGAGCTACGACAGCCTGCCCGGAACCTGGTGTTGAAAGACTTGATGATCGTCTTCGACCCTTCGACTATCTATGGCAACAGGTTAGCTTTTCAGAAAGGCTTGATGGTGACAGTAGCTTGACCCTTTATGAAAGTTTATTTTGAAACATGGCTTTTATGAAAGACTTGCTTGCTGTTTTTGCTTCGTTTCACTTTGCTGTGCTCCATTGTTCTCTCAAAACCTGTCCTGGTTGCTGCGCTGCAATGCTTTACTTTTCTGCACGTGCCTGCATCTCGAAAGATGTTCAAAAATCAAATCTGCAAATTGAAGTGTGCATGGCAGCCAGCATGCTGGCTTCCATAATATTGAAATTGTTGGCCTGATTGCAGATTACTCAGTGCAGTACACTGCCATATCCTCAGGCGAAAGCGAGTACTGGCAACATCTTTTGGAAGTCGCCAGTGTGGAAGCGGGGCATTGTGACGGATGTTGAGATGCTCCCAAGAGTGGAGATGTACAAACCACCGAACCAGGAAGGGTGTCAAGTAAAAATGAATGCAGCCTTCACAGACTGCCAAGAGAGCAAGCAGGTTTCCCGGCAAAAGTTAGTAGACTGACTGGTAACCTGTTGTTTCTGGATGTTATGAAGTTTCGATGCAGTTCATTTGTTTTATCGAAAATGAAGAACCTATGAAACAATCTGTCATGCATTTTCTGCTTAGGCGTGTGGTGGAACCGATGTGATCAAGAAGATTATTGCGGCTTTGACCCAGCAAACAGCAGTTCAAAGGGTGGCTATGATTGATGCACATGGGTACGATGGCATCCCAAGTCTTGCTTGCTTGGAGGTTGGGGTGCCCAAAGAGTTCTACAATCAAATGTAAGATTCTGGAAATCATGGATCTGAATCAAATTATATTTTACACCAAATTGGATTTGGCTACATCATTGATTTAGTTTCTTCTGGTAGGTTGAATTCCCCAAAACGGTGTGTGGCACCTTGATGGTCGATGCTCCCTCCAAGAGAAAACGGCTCTCAACACCAGCGGAAGTGCTGGTGGATCGACTGGCTTCATCCGTATATGAGAAGGCCAGGAAGGGTGATGGAATTTCTCTGGATGGATTTCCGGACTTTGCCCCAGTTCTATCTGAGATCTCGAACCTTGGCAGTGGTGATTCTGCCAAAGGTGTCTCCGGCCAGAATTTCAAAGTGACAACGCTGCATCCATCTGGTTCACTCATCATTCAAGAGCAATTTCTGCAGCAATTTGATGAGAACCCTGAGTTTGAAGAGATAGTGAGGGACCACAATGCGAGCTACAACACCGAAAACCTGAGAATCATAGACAAGGTTCAAGCTGCACCTGCTCCTGCTTCTGAAAATGTCAAGGTGGAGACTGTGGAGCCTGACAATGGCAAGGTGCTTACAGCAGAATCTTTGGCTACTTTGCCCAACGCGCTAGGCCCTTAGAATACTTCATCGCCTTCAGTTTGGATTGTACTTGACTATGACCAAGCTCTGCTACAGTGCTGAATAAAACACAAGCAAGCCTACCAAAACTTTATCTGGATATGCCAGTATACTGGCAACCAGATATTATTGAATAATAGGTGTTTAAACCTAAGAAACACGTATCTGGAATTTTGCCAGTATACTGGCAACCAGATCCCTACCTTTTCATCCTTTTTCGAAATGATGTGCAAGGTCGGAACTGGTGTTGAATAGCCAGATTGGCCTCGTGCTCGCTGATGGCGGCAAGGCAGCATACCTCAGGGCTGGACCCGAACAAACAGTGCTACCAAACTTCAGGGAACTCTTTTCATTTGGGTCTGGCATGTGGTGTGATGGGCAAGATGCAGTTGGCGCAATGGCTGATTCACATGGTTCGTGGCTGAAATGCCATGCTGAATTGTCTTCTTTGGTGATTTTGGAGAAGAAGAAGATCGCTTCCCACCTCACTGAGCTCCCATGCTTGGACAAAGCTGTGACGCTGAAAGAGTTGCTCATGAGCCTGGAAGATCAGGGGGAAGTCACTTGATTGCTTCATCAATGCTATTTGCAAGCAAATCTCATCTAATTTCCATTCTAAGGGAAACCAAATAGTTTGCCTCCAAGGGAAACCAAACAGTTGAACATATTTTATAATCTGAAGTCTTTTGGTCTCAGGTGAAGGTCGGATTCTCACACCATGTGGTGGATCTGGTGGAAGGCAAGATGAGCCAGGAGAAAGCGTTGTGCTTTGTTTTGGACCCTGCAAATGATCCCCCGAAGAAGAAGCGCAAGAAGAGCACTGGCAAGAAAGCTGCTGCTACCACACCAGTTACCTTTGGTGCCAAGATGGATCTTGGGAAGCTCACTCAGTGCAAAGCATTCCAAATTGCATGGCGTGTGAGGTGTGGAAGTTTGAAAGTATATGACTCCCCGATAGTTTATGATTTCAACAGAGTTGAAAGAAATACAAGGCTTCGTTGGGTTTGATTCAATTATGATAAGTGTTGGGTTTGCTTCAATGTCATACAGTCAGTGTTTTTCATGATTTTAAAGGATTATATGTAGGATTCGGTTGATCCCTGGTCAGGCTTGAACCAGCAGGGGGAATGACGAAGCTGGTGCCACAACGTCCAGTGTGTGTCTTGAAAGGGCAAATTGAATTGCAGCCCAATGAAGTAGTGCAAGTCATGTAGCCTAGAACGAGCCAAGTTCTTGTATTATGAATTTGCTCTTAGCCCAGCAATCGCCAACATGTGCTATTGTCGCTTTGCTACAACCAGTCACCTGCTATGTTGGAAGAACTCGTCTACATGAGTCTATATGACCATGAGTAGGAAGCGGTTTGACTGGGAGTTCACAGCAAACCTTCAAATTGGTTGGTTCTCAAGTTCTTCACAATTATACTTCACCAAGTAGCCTGTCGCTACAACTATAAGAATAAAATAGTGTGTACACTATTCTTTTGCTGTGGATGGCCTGGACCAACTGCCCAGAGCCGGCCTCGAGAAGAGGCGCGCCATCTCCCATGGACCGTGGCGCTGAGAAAACATCATACCGTAACGAAGATCCAATGAGCTTAGATAAGTTGTGGGCATTTCAAAGCTGCATGAATGGCTGCTTCATTGGGTTGTTGCATGTTTTTGAGGTTGTTTCAGCAGGGTTGGGGGAAGCTGTTGCTTCCTAAAAGGCGTTTCTTGATCGTCTCCCCATGGCGATATCTTCGGACTCTGAGCCAGAATTTACTGGATTTGCTTCTGGCGATCGAATGGATGTTGGACCCCGTCCAGTTCCTGTTTCTCATCAGCACTTTGTGGAACATTCATCATTGAAAAAACCAAATGCTTGAAACCCAATTACATGTCTCTAAATTAAATCAAGTTCTGATTTTCTGAACTTTGAGAAAGTATTATGTTGTTAAAAATTTGTGTTCGACTAAGTAAGGCCTTCAATTTGGAGAACTTACTTGCTGGCCATAGTAGATCGCCAGCTCGGCCAAAAGTGAAGCCAGAGGCAAAGCTGAGGAGTCCAGGGAAAGGCAAAGCAGAGGCAACAAAGAAAAAGGAAAAGGATACCAAGTCCCATTCCAGCTCAGCAGCAGCAAAGAAGAATGACGAAGCGCCAAACCAAGCAAGTGCACCTGCAAAACCTGAGGCAGCATCGCGGTTCGAAACCAAGTCTCAGCCCAGCGCAATGAAGGTTGGGGAAGAAGGCTGGGTAATTTTCTAGTGGCTTTGGATTATATTGAGCCTGAGTTAGATTTGCCGTGGCCAGGCTTGCCGCCTCCTTTCCGTGCTTCGGGATCATCCTCAGAGGAGAAGAATGATGGCAAGCCAAGAGCTAAGGCCAAGTGCACGGCCAAAGCCAAGGCGAAGTCACATGCTACCAAGAACTCTAAGCATGATGACTCTGACGAAGAAGAAGAAAAGCCAGAGACAGAAGCAACTCCTCTCGCCAAAGGCCGCAATAAGGATAGCGATGATCAGGATGATGACAGTTCTGGTGGTGCTGATGAACCAGTTCGTAAGCGGCCAGCTGCCAATGAGAAAGGCCTGGTCAGTACTGCGTAGTTGAGCTGCTAATTCTTAATCTATCAGAGTCTATCAGAATCATGTTTGGTCACGGCCAGGTGTGAAAAGGAAGCCAGCTACAGCTGCAAAACCAGCACCCAAGCGTAAGCAGCGCCCAGGCAAGGAGAACTTGGATGACGCAATGATGGAGTCTGAGACCATGGAATATCTTCCATCATTGGCTGATCCTTCGGAGGCCTCTTGGCTCAAAGAAAACTCAAAATCATGCTAAATTGTACCTGAACTTTTGCTTGATGTGCTGAATATGGTGGAGTTGGTTGTTAGGTTGCTCGTTTTCATTGTTTGGATTCAGGAACCTGACAAATTGAGTGACCATGATTCTAAGCAGGACAGTTGCTTTAGCTATCAAGTTGTGTAACATGTACTGTCTTTGATGTATCGGTTCGTCGGATATTGTTTTGATAATTGTTTGTTAGCTTTGCACCTTTTCCTTGGCAGGAGGCAAGGGGACCTTGTGCTGTGGCCACACCTGTGAGGAACCTCCACGAGGGACGAAAGCCATCGACTGCACCGAAGGCGACAAACACTTTTGCAATATCAATGGGTGGTAGTGAAACAAATATCGACTATTAAGTCTTGTTTGGGCCAGGATGAAATCACCACCATTGAGGCTTTGAAGAAGAAGCTGCACTCTGCATTCTACTCAGCCCTGTTGAGTCAGGAGTATCGAATTGCTCTGCAGAATAATGCAATTTACTTTTCATCATGGGATTGAGGCGTATAGCTGTGGATGGAAAGAAGCCAAGAATGAGATGCCCTCGAAGGAACATAGCCAGGATTGGGCTGCTGCAGGAATGGCTCGGCGCACTCTGGTTCTTGATCAGTTGTGCGACAGTGGAGTCCAAGTTGCATTGGATTTCCGCCAAAAAAATGGCAAGTGATGTCTTGAAGAAAGCCAGCACTTATGGGGTTGTGACAAGTGCTGCGGAAGTCAAAAAGGAAACACATGCACCTGAAGAGAAGTAACTGTGCAATTTTTTAAAAGCCAAATTTGTGTGGTGTGCTGATGTGAGTTGTTGATTATCTTTGATTGACTCTTTGCCAGGTTCATGGCCTAAGATGACTGCGACTGCGCGTTGTGGAAAATATGTGCTTGTCCACTCTTGCGTTTAGATCGGGATTGGCTTAAAATTTGGACACCCACTTCTATATTGGAAGACACCCACTTCAAAGCAGACCTCCCTATATGAAAACCATGCTTTTCCTCAGTGTTGTTTGACTTCAAGTTGCCTGTGACGATGAACTTCTCGCTCTCTGGCATCCCTGGCTTCCAGGCATGATTCAAAGATGTCCACTCCGCGATGTTGGTTCCTGGTTGTAGCCTTAGCTGTATCTCAAGGCTTGTCAACCCTCGGACGAACACTTTTGGGAAACAGTCCCATGCATCTCACCACTGGCTTCCAGCCTAATAGCGATGACCTCTCTCATGCAGCCCATGCATCTCTTCATATCTCTGACTGGAATGCCCTTTGGTGAATACATGTTCAATTCGGGATATCTTGCAAAAAATAGACACCATTTGGCATTCTTTCGCAATGAGCTCATGCGGCCCAGAAGCCAATCAGAGCCGATCACAAACGCAAAATGGACACCCGGATGCTGATCACGTAAACTGCACAACAAGTCATAGGTAAATGCTGCCATCTCTCTTCTTGTGTCAATATCTGAAACCTTGGCTGAAGTTCATTGAATCTTTGGTTGGAAAGCCGCAAAGCCACACCAAAAAGACAGAAATTCAGCTGTCCATATGCAGGTTACTGGTGGTTGGTTTGGTCATAGAACAAAACAGCAAGCAAATCAAACATGATAAAATGGTACACTGCGATTTGGAGTCTGCCCCTTGACACTAACTACAACCACAATCTTAAGCACGAGAATGTGCACGACAACTTTTGGTGCCAAAAGGAACTGGGAAGATGGCTGCCCTTTTCATGAAACGCCTTGGCAAACGCCCAATGTTTTTTTTCACCTCCACCTTCGGTCTGGTCTGTAACTGTAGACCTCGCTTTAGTTTTGGGGGGCCTTGGCTGGAAGGTTGCCTTTGGAATGCTATTGGTGGGCCCGCCTAGCCGGTGGGTTGGTGGGGCGCCTTTGAATTCTATTGGGCGGTCTTGCCTTTAAAGTCCTATTCGCACGAGGCTTGGGAGAGGGGAGGGGGAAGGGGAGGGGCGAAGCAAAAGCATCGTCACTCCGTCACTCTGAGAGAAAATGAACATAATGAATTTGAGAAGATGATCTTCAGATCTTCCTCTGCCAAGCTATGTTAGGCCATGATAGTTTGGGAAAGGATGTTCAATGTCCACATTGCGTAATTGTCAGACAAGGAGTCTGTTGGGACATGATGAATCAGATTGAATCACCATGAATCATCTAGTCTATATACCTCAAAAATGAGAAGCCCTTGCAATTGCAAGATTCTGGTCCCATCCCAAGATGCGGTTGCGTATCTTTGGTGCTAAGGTGAGGCCTTTATATATACACATAAAGAGAGAGAGAGAGATACACACACATGTGAAGATGATGGTGTTTTCGGGTTGGGTGGGAAGGCACTGACATGTAAGTTTGTTTGGAGGTGCTTCTTTAAGATGCCACATACACACAGGCGCGGCGTGGGAAGGGTATATGAGGCTCGATTGCTTGCGGCATCGCTACTTTCGCTGTGTCGAATCGTTAAAGTGAATTCTTCCATCTCAGATCTCCAATAAGGAGACAAAGCATGAAGACTGTCCAATGAAAAGAGTGACATGTCCGAGTCAGATTCCACAAGACCAGATCTGGACGAAGTTTCATTAAACACTCAAACAGAACATCATTGGAAAAAAAACAGGGGAAACAGTTGTATACAAATATGTGATCTCGAGGCAACACACGGATCCACCGGACAAGTATCTGCACGTGACCTTGCTTGTCCACCAGAGCTAACTTCAGTTGGAGGGGTTCAGTATACGTAGGAAGATCCAAACTGACGTAAAATGACATAAATCAATGAAAAACATCCGGGTCTCCTTTTATAACTGACTTTCCCCACAGCTGTCTTGGCGGCCAATGCCCTGCGCATGCACGTACTGTC
>JAOBYK010231121.1:0-20231 GCA_025434845.1 Phenganax subtilis | reverse complement strand
CTACCGGGGGTAGATCTGTAAGTAATACTGGATGCATGGACCGAGGTGGGTTTTTGCAATTTTTTAAAAAAATAATTAAACACATTGCGGTTGTCTCTTATCGAGCTTTCGGCTTCCACCCAATACTTCATGTAAGCCTACTATAACGTACCATAGCTAAAACAGTGCTTGGCTGCTCAGGACAAGAGACAGGTGCTTCTTCAGTCTGTATGGCTTCCCAAAATTACTTCTATTGCCCTCAACCTTATCGAGCTTCCCCCTGGCTGTCCTATACTTCATGTAAGCCTACAATACATGACTACCACTATAACCAAACCTGAGAAAGACATAGGTGTTGCTATTGCCTTTATTGCTTCCCAAAACTACTTCTGTCGTTTCTCATCCTTATCAATTTCGTTCTAATGTTCGCTTCTTCATGTAAGCACAATATACACCACTATAGTTTAAACACTACTTTGATCACAGAGAGATGCTGTTCTACTTGTTATTACATTCCAAAACTACTTCTATTACTCCAAACCTTTCTCGAGCCTCCTGCTAACTAATCAATATTTTATAAGAGGTAAATGTAGCACTATATCTTGAATAGCGCCTGGACGAGATTAATGCTGCTCTAGTCTTTATGGCTTTCAAGAGCTATGGCTACGGCTCCTCCTCTTGATCATACTTTCTACCAACTACTGCATACCAGACCTTCCAACTCCATCAAATTGTGTGAGATACACATTTTCTCATGCAAAAGTGAAAAAACAATAAGTGACTCAGCTTTTTGTTTCCACACTGCTCTTTGCATGCAAATATAGAGTAAATATAATCTTTCATTTGAAACAATGTATGTGTACATGTAGTTTACTAGATTTCCTTGCTCATCAACTCATGACTTTTAATTTTTGAACAATAGTAACGAAGAGACTTCAGTTCTAAAATTTTTTGGAGAAGAGGAGATGCCCCCAGACACCTGTAGGTCACCATCTGCAATAGGAGACAGGCAGGAGCCCATAGCACTCATACTACAGAACACTGTTAAATCTCACTCATTTTCAAGTCACAAAGTTGGAAGGTCTGGTAACAAGCGTGTTTTACGAATATGTTGTCGACAACCAGGAATTGACCTCACGCCCTTAGAAATGAGCTGCGCTTGCTCACAGAACTACGCTATCAATGCTTCTATATATTTACATCAAAATTTCATAAATATTCGGGCTGACCTGCACTCTGCGTCAGAAAATTGCCCATCTTCCACTCCTTGGTAAAAATCGAAGTCCGCCATCTTGGAGAAACGAGCCTGCGATTTAAACCTGAGTTTCAGCAGTCTCATTTTTGGCTTATCATCGGCCCACAATCGATATCTATTCGCCTTCTTGTCGTTGTATTATCGAGTTTTAATCGATGCACCTTCGGCTTATTGTCGGTGCATTATCGCGTTACAGTCGGGAATCTACACTTTCGGCTCATCTTCGTTGATTAAGGTATTTCTCTTAATTTGAGACACTAAACGTGAAAACACTGTAGTAATTGCTAATTTTGGTCTTCTTTTTCGGTCAAATATTGCTTCTTTTTAAAAAAGAATTTTATAGGTTTACTTTTGAAAAGTTTTAATGTTATTTTTTCAAACGGAAACGCATAATGTTGTAGGCTGTCGTTACACCGCGTCATCAGCAATGAGATTTCAAAAAATAGCAAATCTTTCCGATGTTTCCGACGTTTGGCAACTGAAATATTAATTATGACAGTTCTCAGTCAGATGTAATGCCTTTTTCCTTCGAGCGAAGCGGCTAGAACAGCTAGCTAGGTATGTATTCTTTACGAATTAACCATTTTATATATATTATACCAGTTTTTTTTGCCTCTAGGGCAAATTTGAAATGAGAAATTATTAATAATTATCGATGTATTTTTTGGCAAATGTGACCACGAGGATAATGGCGATTTTCATTATCTTTTTGCGGTCGTATTAAATATTTAATTCAAGGTTTGTAACTACATGTAGCTTATGAAATACAAGTGTAATTTTAAAAGTAAAGAAGTGTTTCAGTTCTTGAATATAAAGGACAGATAATGCTTTATAAGATAACGCAGAATGTGAAATTTGAAATATGTTAATAAAATACGTTAGTTGCACAGCAGTTGCTCACAGCAGTTGTTCAAATAGGGTCATTTTGTTTGCTTTTTGTAAGGGAGCAAGTACTATTGCTTAAAACTCAGCAGTGAAGTGAAATTTGTTTTTAAAACAAAGATATTGACATGCCCCTGTAGTTTGTATTTTCCCCAAAACAAAGAACGTGTGACAATGAATTAATTTCGTCCTGTTCGGTGTTTATAAGTCTCTTCGATTTTGCATCATTGCTATTTTAAGAAACTTTTAAAGGAGTTTGTTGAAGTTTACTCAAATATTTAAAGTTTGCGCATTTCAAGTCTGAAAGCAAAAGTAGTCTCGTGGATAATAGACATGAATAACAAGTGATATTGGACTAACGGTTGCACACCATACTTGCATTTTCTCATTCTTTATTTGTTTTTACAATAAGTTTATACCATGGTAGCGCTCGATGCTCTAACCTTCAACATGATTAAGTAATTTTTCATGCTTTTTAGCAATTACACAGAATATCATCATGGCTAAGAAACGTGGCATGTATATATAATATTAAGCAGTCTTTGTCTTGGAGAAGTTATTATGCATAGCTAATAACTCTATGAATACTTGTCAATCAGTCATGATTATTATGATGAATAATTCAAATCATACAGTAAGCTTATAATGGTTGGATTATCAGTGATTATCTTATTCAGGAATACAAGAGGAAACCAAAATACCCAAGTTGCATCCTACTTCCTCTAACATCAGCCAAGTTTACACCCCCAGGAAAGATGTTAGTTTGCAGTTTAAATATTGGTATGTTTAATGTTTTGTTTTCATGCAGGTTTTTGCTGTTGCAAGTTTTCTAACTCTGCAGTAATGTCTTCTAAAGATGCTAGATTACCAAGGCTCATTCAAGCTGCAGATCGTGGCACTCTGGTTGCAACAGTGATCAGACTCCATGGTTACAAAGTTGTACAGCAATCATTGTTGGAGAAAACTCTAAACCCAGAATTAAAGACATTGCTGTCGGTCGACGATGATATATACCATGTTTGCTCTCCGGTTTTCAAAATAGAAGACGAAGCTCGTGTTTGGAAACTAAAGTTTGAAGAGTATAGTGAAACCAAAGAGTGTTCAGAGCCCGAAGCAGATTCCATGTTTTTAGGCGATATTCGTTTTCAAACAAAAAAAGTTGAAGTAACTGGGGACCCTAATGGAACCCAGTTAAAGCAACTTTGTCAGAAAGGAATCATTGAAGATATTCAAAATGTCACCAAGAATTCGGATCTCAGGAATGTTTTGTTGAATCTTTGTGATGTGCCGTACCCAAGACCAGAAGACCTTTGTGACAAAGCTTTCTCAAATTCACTATTGAAGTTAAACAGTGTGAACAGATTGTTGGTGATTTATCCAAAAATTGATGCCGAGAATTGCGGCGTAGAGTCTGGGCTTGAGGGCACGTGGAATCGTTACTTAGCTACAGATTTGGTCTGTCAACATTGGAGAAAAGAGGAAGCACATTTCACGAAATTTGAGAAGAAATTTTTGAAGCATGTTGTTAAGAACGGCTTCCGTGAGACAGGAAAGGATGTTGCGTCGTTACCGGAAAGCGAGCAAGAAGCTAATGTGCCAGAGCAGACGGAGAAATTGGAAATTGAGAATGAGAAATTGATTAAAGAAGAAGAGAAGATAGCTGTGGAGGAGAAAAAGACAGCTAAGAGGGTAGTTCAGAAGGAATTAGTTCAGAAGGAGGAAAAGTCTGTAAAACGAGATAACAGGACGATCAAAAAAGAGCCTGTGAAAAGAGAATTAAAGTCAAGTAAAAGTGAATCAGTTATAAGACGGGAGCCCAAACCAACTGTTGGTGATCGAAACTCCATGTCTATGAAGCGCAGTTCAAAAATCCTCGAAGCTAAAAATGAAAAACGAAAGTCGATGGTTTTTGGTTCAACAGCATTGAAGAATGAAAGTAGTCCAAGTCCAAGGTCAACTTTGAAACGAGAGCAAAAGTCACCTAAACCCGAATTAAAACCTAAGCCTACTAAAAATGGTCAGAAATTATCCAAAAAAGAAGACATCAAGTTGGAGCCAGAAGTCCCTGTTGAAGCTATCCCACAGGAAAATAAATTAGAGAAATACAAAGTTAAAATGAAAGAGACTTACACTCATTTAACGCATGCGTACAAGACGTGCCGAAGCATAGACAGTCCTTTGCTTACTGAAATATTCACGCATCCAGCGTTTCGAGGTTTTTGTCTTACCATGGTCTTACTTGCTTTTTATGTTTTGTCAACGGAAATTCTGGTGACTCTGCTGCTTCTTGCTGCTAGTATTTGGTTTAAATACGGTTCGAAGGAGCCTGAATTTCAGAAGTACACGCGATCTAGTGATCCGCGAGTGTTGGCTTTTCGTGCAATGTACGAACGAGAAATTGAGAAGCTTCGTTATGCGAAGGATTTGGAGCGAATGAGAGATATTCATTTGGAGTTGAAAGAAAGTGTTTTGAATGCGTACGCAGTGATGCGGGTGGCACAAGGGGATAGCATTGGTATTAAGGAACATGAGGTATTAGAACGAGAAGTGGAGTTGACTTTCAAAGAATTTGTCACAGCTAATGATGTGCAGTCATTACTTCACGAGGCACACCATACTAGTTTCATCTTGGCGTTCACAATCTATATCTATCTGGCGTCTCGTCTTGTGTTCTCGGCATTAGGCAAGCTATGGCGACCAGTTCGTACTGTGGCAGTCATATTATCAGGCATTCTTTTGTGTTTTGCTTTGTGTATTATTTCCAATTATCTCCTAACGTCATTCATCTCACGACGGCTGCTTGGCTCTGCAGAAATGTTGTCTGTTGTGTTTGGTCTCTGGTTTGTTTGTGACGTCACTGGCTTTTTGATCGAGATTCGCGCGTGTATTGATCACGTGACTGGTGTCATTTGGCGAGAGAGTGATTTGGAAAGATGCATCATGAAGACGCCAAGTTACCTCATGGTGAAACTCGCTTTGGACTGTGCTGTACTGCTCTCATTATTCCCTTTGGCTTACTTAGTCTCAGGTGTTTTATCGTATTTCTCGGTATCAAGCTATACCATAGTATCATTCTCCCGGTTCTTTCCGCCAATAGGATTCATTCTCCGGTTATTCACCCGATTAGCATTTCTCGGTGAGATCCTCCGAGTCGCAAATTTGGTTATGTTAACCAGTTTGGCGTCCAAATTTTACGGTTTGCATAATAAGAAGGAAGATCCGTTAGATTCATTCTTGTACCGAAGGTTTGGGTATGATATGGGTTGCGTCACGGAGTATTTATGGAAAGGAATTGTAAAATATATCAATGATTTTAATTAATCCATGCTTCGTAATGGATACGGACACTGAGTTTTAATGGTTTTAAATGTATATACAAGGAGAACGAGGTTTTACTTCGAGCTCTACTGTGAATACTAGAGATTGATCCATGCTTCGTAATGGATATGGACTCTGAGTTTTAATGATTTTAAATGTACATACAATAAGAACTAGGTTTTACTTCGAGCTCTACTGTGAATACAAGAGATTGGTCACAATGGTTAAGATTTGACAACGGCTGCGAGGTTTCCTCGTTCGACCATCACCCATTTACTGAACTCGTCGCCATGTTTGTATGTGAAGAAGAAAAAATCTTGTAGACGTGCTCGCTCTTGTGTAAAAAGGTGTCAAATGGACTGGAACAATTCGGACGGCTTCAGTAGTTTTTACAAGTCAACACATTCGCAAACTGTTGAGTTTTGTGACTTGTTTATTCCATACGTTTACAATACTTGATGATAATACTATATACGTATCAAGAAATAATTATACACTGCTTACGTCAGAAAAGTATGGTTAAGCCTATTTTGCGAACACAGAGAACTGCTTGTGCAGCTAAACTACATCTATTCATATTACTGGGCGTACTCCTCTTTAGCAATTTTCAGTATTTTGACCAGCTCCTGTAAAAGGGAGAGAAAAGTGGAGATCCAGCTTTGAACAACTCGTGTAAGAACAATATACATGAGGAAACTTACATAATTCCCATAATAATTGCAATTACGATAATCAACACTATCCCCACTGCCGTCACACTTAATACAGCACTCAACATTGTCCCAACATCATTTACTTCGTTTTTAGTAGCTAAACACGAAAACACGACGCATGGTCATCAGAAAATATGAAAGAACTTGAGAAAGATATAGCTTCAGTTTTCAAATTTTCATCCTCTATGTTTTTCTCTCTCATTCCTAGGTTTCAATTAGGAATAATTTTATACCTGCTTCTCCAGTTACATAATGTAGGACAGCACCTGAACGTACAAAAACAGACTTGTTAGTCAATGAGAATATTTTCAAATCAGTTCTGTAAAAGATAAGAATAAGTTTCTCCTAGTTAAACTTACCCAACAACCCCAAAATGAAACAAACTCGAATCAATTGAATATTCATTGTGACTAGATTAAAACAAAAGTAGACTGTAGTGTTTTCTATTTCACGATAAAACTATTTTTATTGCAGAGACGATATTTCTATGTGATAATGTTCAGAGGCGGATCCAACACAGTTTTTGAATAATAACACTTCATTTTTCAATATCAGTTGCTAAGAAACATCGTCAAATATTTTGAACGCTTTATACACAGTCACAACTTAATTTACCATGATTTGGTTCATGGTGATGACAACGGAACCTTATCGTAATGAACCAATGCGGACGGCATGATCGAATGTACCGAACAAATGAAATTGATGCTTTTCGCTCACAGAGAACAGCATCCATACATTCAGCCAAATCTATTCCACGAAATCTTGAAACTCAAAAGATACTTGGGTTGTTAGAATGAATAGTAGCATACAGACAAAACTTGTATTCATTTATTCATAACGTTCCAATTTAAGCTGATCTTGTATACTGCTAGCGCAAGAATCATACTGATCAATCTTAGAACCATTCGATTTGATTCAAATACTTGTATGCGTATATGAATGGAAATTCGTAAAGACATGCAATGCTTAAGTTGTAAAAACATTTGATTTTACTGTTTTTTAAAACTCTCTTTTTGTTAACAAATTAGAAGAGGTCTATCTCAATCCTATATAACCTGATTTTATGACAAAATTGGGAACAATTGAGTAGCCTATGACGCCATCTCAAAATATGCTAGTTAAATCTTTCGTTTACTGAAAAATTCCTTGTTTAGAAAGATCTTAGTTTTTCTTCACAAAACGGCAGCATATTTGAAACACATAGTACGGTTCCTTACCTTTCAACAACAACTTAGAATCACTCAATTGAATGTATCTTTCTCGCAAAAATTTGAATTCATATGAGTGAAAGATCAGTTCAATTATGGAATGCTATTCAGACCTCCTAAAGTTAAAATGAATGATTTTTGCGTGGTCGTTTTGCTTGAACGACTGTTTATCTTATCACCGCCCGTAATATAAATGCCTAAGGAATGTACATAGGTGTTGTTGTTTTCCATACAAGGGGAATTGCTGGTGTCCAACAAAGTACCAAGCAATGTCAGTTTTTTGAGTCATCTTGTCTGTTACAGCTATAAAGTCAAAAATTTAAACTGTTTAATGTTATCCAGTATTGCATTACGCTTTGGCTAGTGCCAAATAAGTAATAACAAAAGCCTCCCTCTGCTGAGAGTTTTCTCTCTAATAGTAGCCTCCCTTTCTAAAGAAGCCGTCCTCTCTAACAGCTGCTTTTTGCTGACAGAAACGTCCTTTCTAATAGAAAGCTATCTCTTGAACAGAAGCCTCCATCTCTGATAGAAGCTTTTCTTTCGAATAGAAGAGTAAGAAGACTGTCTCTATTAACTGGACAATATTATTATGTAGTGAGGGTGCATGTATAACTATAATAATTTGGCCAATATTTCCTAAACTGAAACGTTTTTTAAGTTTTGCATTAATGACTTACGCGCTGCAGCTGTCAATCCGTTACAGCACAATGTCCGCTCCATCCGCGCTAGCGACGCGGCCGTAAGAGCTTCATATTTTTGCCATTAGTTCCAGTCTAGCGCGCGCCTAAACGAGACGCGAACATTTCTATACAAATTAATAATTAACCACTCGCAAGTAACAGTTTTCTTTGGCCATACAAAGCCCATAAAACGAACAAAAAAGCAGATTTTCGTTTATAAAATCGCGGAAATACAGTGATACAACGCAAAGAATCGATTCTGTTCTGAAATTAGAGCGGAAATGCTATTGTCTGCTTGAAAATAAAGGATTTTTGTCGGCGGAGAATGCATTAAAATTCAAAACATGCATGATTGATTTCTCAGCCTATTGTTTGGTGTGTAAGCCTCATTCTCATGCTATTATATTTATGCAAGTAAACAAAGGGCTTTGAAAGCGGCTTTCTTTTTGCATGAAAATACAATTGAAACAGAATGCGTAATTACCAAACGAACTGTCTTCATTTTAGCTTCAAAATCGCGCCCTTTTTGCTCGGGGTTTCGCTAAAATTCAACCAATACAGTTTCGCATAATTATAATAATTCAAACGCTTGGTGTACTTAAAAGAATTAGCAAGGAAAGCTCATCAAAATATGACTCAACGGTGAGTTCAAATTACAAACCTCAACCGTTTGTGACCTTGCAGACGACAAGCGAAACGTATGCTTTCATTTAAGCATAAAAAACGAGAATTAAGAGTCTATGACAAGTTAAGTCGCTTTATAACTATTAGCTGAACACGCTTTTTACTCGTATTCCTTTCAGACGGCTAAATTTGCATTCTATAATCTCAAAAATATCAGGAAACGTGGAGCAAGGCAGTGAAGCAGATACACAGGTATTGCTGGAGATTTTTCATGTGATTTTTACTGAATTTCATCAATTTTTTTAGTGGGGAAGTTTTGAAGCTTTCATTGTAGCAATTTAGATCATAATTGATACAAATGAAAGATTCTAAGTTTCTGAGAAAGTAGATACTTGAGTGCCGTACATGTGTCTGTAAAAATAGGCATTTTGCCTCCAAATTTGGACTTTGAAAGTCCAAATGACCTATTGGAATACTGACGCATTGAGATATTTGATACATAGTTTAAAACAATGTCGAGGTACATTTTTGCATGAGATAGGGTGAACAATTGTACAGTATGAAATTTGCAGAAAAATTGTGACAGTCCAAAGTACCATGTTTATGTCAGTGTGTGTCTGGGCTCATTTATCAGAATTATGACTACGTACACTTGAATGGTGGAGCACTAAGTGTTTTTGAGGGATGCTGTTATGTATAAAAATAGGGGGTGGATGAGGCAATTATGGTGAATAATGTAATTGTCTGGCATTAGACGAAGATACTATAGATAGGTTAAACAAGGTTGATTAGGGTATACAAGTAGGATGGTGCACTAGATTTTCATTGTGTCTTAACTGAAGTTGAGGTCAATTCCTGGACAATTAAAATTTTCTGGCATGAGACAAAGTAAGATAATTCAGTAGCCTGGTGCATTTTGGTGCCTTGTCACTTAGTTGGTCAATTAGAACTGAAAAATAGCTTTCTACTGTAGTAAACAAGGCACTGATTCATCAGCAAGATCTATCAAGGCAAGTCTCAGCAAGGGCCTGGTATCTAGGTTACACCCCTTACTTAAGGGGGGTGTGACTGTTAAAGACAATGAAACCATCCTGCTATAATCTGAAGAGTTTAATTGCATATTCCGGAAATTGTGTATTTATTCTCGCCTGCGGAAACATACGTCATTTTTGGGGGTTTGATCAGGAAGGCTTACCTCATTCAAGGTTTATGGTAAAACTTGATGTAAGATATTTCCCTTGATTGTTCAAATTAGGCCACACAGCAAGCTAGACTGTACAGCTAACACATCCCAACTAATTGTAATTGATGAGACGCGCTTTATTCACCCTGCCAGAGTTCTGCATATTAATCCCACAAATTATAACATTGTGATTCCCACACCATTTTATAATGAGGCGAATTAATCATGTTGAGTTTACATCCCTCAATGATTTGAATCAACTTATTTCAAGATATTGTGACAAGCAACCAATTGCGTGGCATTGCATTCTAATGTGCTGACCTATTCTACTCTCTCTATTGCTAGATGAATTTGCTTATCTGCCAAACTATTGAATCTCAAATATTAATTGAAATTTTTATTAAATGTTGTGCAACTAGAAATAAGTACGTAAGTTAAATTACTTTATTGTGTTTATAGGAACCTCTTACCGTGAGTGCTACAGGAAGTGCAGATAATATTAGGTAAGTGGCAGAATCACATTAAACCGCATTTACTTTGCTATAATATCAGGTGTCCTAAAAACACTCAATTTGCCTTCAGTATACCCTTGTTTACATTCTCAGTATTATTGAATTAAAGTGATTCTCATTGTTTTATTAAGTTGTTTGCTGTTTTTAATATCCTAGCTTAGATTGGAGTTACTGTTTAGTTTCACTAAGCTAATTAGCTGCTTTATTGCTCTAACCTTTCTGCGTTTCTCTAGTGATGACAAAGCAGCTTCTGAGATGAAAATTGCTGAACCACAGGAACCTATGAGCAAAATGCTGTCAAATGAAGAGAAAAAGAAGCAAGCCACTGCGATAAAAAGGATCAATAAACAACTCCTAGATCCTAATGCATCCTCTCCTTTCATTTGTGACTTGTGTTCTGTTGCTTTCTACACAAAACGTGAGCTACAGTTGCATGTAATGTGCCATGGTATTCATATTTCTGGAAATCTTGGAGGGCAAAAGGTATACAAAAGTTTTATATCAATACTATTTGACATTGTAATCACTGCACAGTTCTTTGTTTAATACTGAATTGAACAAGTTCCTTGAATCTCTTTAAAGTTCTACTTGGTTAAAGAAATTTTTAAACTAAGGTAATTAGTGTTCATGATACTCATGAGCAAGTGAACTTGAAGCAAGAGAACAAGAAACTTGTCAAGGAAATCTTGCTCTTCCTAAAATGGTAATGCATATTTGATTTTTGTAGTTTTGCATGGCGAAAACTACAATATGAATATTCATTTGAGAGTACAGACATATATTTATTATTGCAAAGCTTTCAGTCTGTTAACCCTGACCATCATCAGTGTGACTAACTTGAAAAGACTGTTGTATAAAAAGGGCAAAAAAATCTTTTTCAGTTAGTTGCACTGATCAATGAAGGTCTGAGTTAACAGGCTGAAAGCTTTGCAATAAAAAATATACGTGGTGTACTCTCAAGTTAATATTCATATAAGTAACATATATGTGACATATTCTAAAGTTTCCTCATGAATTGAAGTATTTTTTGTCGTCAAAAGGTAACTGCCCTCATACAACGTCCTAATGAAGAGAGTTTAACGACTGACACTGAAATGAAGAATGGCATTTCGTCTGAAGATACTGTTGTTGTGAACAGTGAAGTGAAAAGAGTTGATGTGCTTTCACTTGCCACTGCAACAAGAGGGTTCAAAGAACCTGGAAGTATTTGGTGTTCATTGTGTAAATGCACAGTAGACAAGAGTCATACTTGCAAAGTTTATCAACCAAGGTACGTATGAAATGTTGTGGAACTTTCTAGTGGATCAACTTTACAAACTTTGTCCTCAGTAACTATATTTAGTAGCTAAATATCTTAATGTAATATAAATGCAACAGTGTGTCAATGATTATATTGAACCAGAGCTTGTTTCTTGTAGCTATCATGCAGAGAAGACAACTGATGAAGGCTTCACATGTGAACTATGTGGTCGCTTCTATAATCAGAAACGAAAATTGCGAACTCATCTTCGCAATAGACACAAAGGTTTCCGGCTTCAAGAAGACGAGGGATATATGTGTTGGCAATGTTGGCAAGCTTTCCCTGAGATCAAGATCTTAGAAGAACACATTGTGCAAGTGCATGGTCATGGTTAGTATAGGTTTCCTTTTAAGGAAACACTTGGTCAATAACAGATGACTCTTATTGGATCTCTAGGAAGAACAGTTTAGAACTGATAAGACTATCAAGTATAAATATAGTTTGTTTATTTTACGTTTCATCCTGTAGTAACACTGGGTCAATAAGAGATGACGCTTACTGGATCTCTAGGAAGAACAATTAAGAATTGATTGAAGTATCAATTTCTGTCCTATTTAGAAAGCAGACGTCAAAATTCAACATGGAGGCCTTTCACCCAACCTTCAACGTTACCGCTGGACGAAAACAACACGGACCAGACTACTAGTCCTGATCCAAACAGCAGTCCTGGGGATCAGAGTAACATAGACTCGGATCAACTGAATGCTGCCCTGAAACGAGCCAGCAGTGAGCCCTCGCCCTCAGGCTCTTCGAAGAAACCAAATTTGGATCTCAATGGTGTCATTAGTGTTGCAGAGGTTGATGGGAAGATAGTGGTAACTGATAGCACACCTACTGAGATCCCTCAGCCTCCCCTACCTAACAAACAGATTCCTATTAATCCTGTGGTCACCCCTGAAGACGTGGTTGAAGTAGCCAAAAAGCCAGAGGTAGTTATATTTTTGTATTATCATGGTCGATCTAGATCACATTCCCGCGCTAAAAGAATTACCGTTATTTTCTCATGAAAACTGCAACTTAACCACTATTTACTGTTTAGGTAGACAATGGTTCGAAACCAGAGGTCAACGGGAAGATTGTGGCGAATGGTGTGATCTCTGGTATTGAGAATAATGATGTTACAGCTGCAGCTAGCGACATAGTGGCACAAAAGCCTGCTATAGTTTGCGAGAAGCAAAGATGTCCTCACTGTCCTGGAAAGTTTCCAAAGAAATATATGCTACAACTTCACATTCAGGAAGTCCATCGTCAAAACATGCATTGTGTGTTTTGCTCAACATCATGTGCAAGTACTGATGTGTTTATATCACATATGAAAACTGCTCATCCCGATGAAATGAAAAATGCCAGGTGTCCTATATGTCAATGCAAATGTCTAGGTAAATTACATCAACATATAGTTCAGTATCACCATAAAGATTTGCTGACAAGGCAATCTAAGGATCGAGTACTGTCCACTTGTCCAATCTGTCATGAAGTAACTGCTGATGCATATCATCTCCGCTGGCATATGCGAGAACATCGTGGGCTCAAGTTGCAAAGGGAATCAACTGATGGCGAAGACACCGGAAGTGATAGCAGCGGTTCAGTTTCCGGTGAGGCAGGATTGAACAGTGATGGATCTGAAAAGATATCTGACAATACTAGAGGACACAAGAGTACTTCTGAGGGAACTGGCAAGGTTTCTACCAACGTTAAAGGACATACGAGTGCATCTGAGGGTTCTGACAGGGTTTCTAGGAACACTAGGGGACACAAGAGTACATCTGTTGGTAAAATTGAGCAAGATGATGACAAAGAAGACCAACCTGAAATCGTTTTTGTCTCCGATAACAACCTCAATTCTGATTGGCCAAATCAAGCAGTCAATGGCGTCAGTGTATCCAATGGCGTGTCTCCAAATCCTTCAGCCAATGAGAACGTTTTGACGGAGTCTACTGAGAAGCCAGGAGATTGTTCTGTACGTCGGGAGAGTGTAAGCCCAGTAACGTATGATTATGAGAGCCTAAGTGAAGACACGTGTGTCTTTTGTTTCAAGAAGCTAAGCAAGGAATCTCTTGCTTCTCATCTTCGTTCAGACCATGGTTGGGTAAACACCTTCACCTGTCCGGTCTGTGCCTTCAAGGCTGACAAATATCTGACGATTGTGCAACATTTCTGTAATGTTCATTTCCATCCCACTGACGAAAATGCGAAACATTGCGAGCCCAAGTGTCTGAAATGTGATATCATTTTCCAAGATATTGCCACCTTAAAGAAGCATTCTGCAGCGCTTCATTCATTTCAATTAGCATCAGAAGCGAGCTACAATACTTTCAAGTGCAGACATTGTAATATCCTGTTTGAGAAACAGTACGATGCGCAGAAACATTTTGATGTTTACCATTTATTCCGGATTCGCTTCAAATGCGAGTCATGTCGTATGGGCTTCACTGCCAAACATGACTTTCAAGAACACGTTACATGCAATCACCCGGAATTAGTGAACAACTTTTGTCCAGTTTGTGGCCTTGGTTTCGAGGTCAGTGGTGATCTTGAAGAGCATGTGTTTGAAATGCATCGACGCAAAGCGCAGTTCCATTGCGCGCAATGTGGAAATGAATTCAAAGATCGTTTTCACGTCCACATGCATATTCGTTCTAATTGCTGTGTCAAGTGGGCAGATAGCAATTTCGAATGTCTGGATTGTTTGACGGCATTTTCCTCTATCAATGAACTACGTATTCATTGCAAGAAGCGAAGTTGTAAAGTGGATACGAGGAATTTTGAAACGGTCTTTTAGTTTCAGCTGGGGTAAGTTTTTAAAGCTGCCTTTTACCGCAATACGAGATAGCTCAAAATGAGCCTGCAAACAGATGAAATGTGTGCTATTTGAATCCATGTTCATGACATCACATGTAATCGTGACAGAGTTTGTGACTGGTTTGTGAAAACAAGAGCCATCTGACGGCAATTTAACGCCATTTCGGTCGTATACGTTTTGAAATTTAGAATGTTGCGGTAACTATATCATCGAATTGTTGGTAAATATTGCTTTTGTATATAGCCGTGAATAGCTTACAGAAAGTACATAGAACGTAGAGGTTGAGCTTGAAAACGCGTGCGGGGTGCTTGAGTGCTTGTGTTTGTACCTTCGTTTCTTCCATGTTGAAAGTATATTTATAATTGAAATATTTATATTTAAGATGTAAGTGCATTGCTTTTGTAAAGCTAAACGTATGTGGATAATAGTAATCTAGGCTTTAAAACTACAAAGATATTGGTTTGCGTATGTATATAATTATAATCAGTTTATTTTCGCACCTCAAACTCTAGATGAGTGTTTGTCCATAATAAATAAATCATGAAATAAATCCCAGGATTAGGAAGTCGTCAGATGGCTAAATCGTTTTGAGAACGACATCGTGTTTTCCGTTCAACTCATTAAGAAAAAAAGAATTTCACCCTGAGAAATGGTCTGGCGTTAAACAAGAGAAAATGTTAACCGCACGGGAAGGCATGACCACTTATTGACGAAACGTTTGATGTATTTGACAACCCTTGTGGCATTCCTAGTGGACTTAAATTGCTTTTGACTGAAAAAGGCGTTGCCGAACATCAAATATTGACGACTACTGTGTGTATAAAATTTTGACGAATTTCACAAATTGTGATTGATTGGAAAAGAAAATCTAGAAACAAGTTTGAACAAAAAGTCTTATATTTAATCTGAGGTCACTTTATAAACTTGATCTCATTTACTTTTTCATTTTATGTCTGTTTCGTTGCTTTTTTTTGTCCTACGATGGCTCGCCGTTAGCCTAAACCTTTTTCGACATTCTATTATTGTGACCCACCCCTCTAGGGAAAGTATTCTATTGTTATTTTAACGTCATATTTATTAAGCCATTTATAGTAATAAAAAATACGCATGGTCAGCGGTAGAAAACGAAGCATTCTTCAATGCAGAAAAATTGACAGTTTATCATCTATAACTATTCTGTTTCTGTAAACTAACGTCATCGTTTGTTGTTTTTTGAAACCAGGCCTATTTTCTATTTACTGTATTTGGCCAAGTTTTCGCATTGCTAACGGTCGGTAAATTCCGGCACCAGTTCTCTCCCACAAACTTTTCTTTTGCAATAGTATTCCCATTCAAATACTAATTGCAAGACTTATTAAAAGCAAGACGACAACGGACTAGCTTACATCGTTTGATTTTTAAGTACGAAATCTCAAAGTCGCTCTCGTTGTCAACTCTAAAGTTCTTTGTTTTTACCGACCGTTAGTAGCTCATTTGCTGAAGCATTTGAAATCGTAGCGTAGTAATTTATTGAAGAATTTTGGGCGTAGTTTCAGTATAGCTTGACTGACAATTCACACAAGTTTTTTGATTCATGAGACAACACGTTGTTACTCATTTGGTATAACTTTGGATAACTCAGATGGGGAGTAATGTTTAATTATCTTCGTTTTCTTCTATCTTTTTGTGAACGAGAAAATTTGTAAGGAGTCTTGTGAGTAATCCAAAGTTGTGAACTGAGTAGTAACGTGCTAGTTGCGTGTCGTGGCCAAGAAACTTTGTGAAAATGATGTACTTTGGTGTGTCAGAGCTTAGCAGTTTTTTTTACAATTTTTGTATCCTGAACTGTTGAGCTGTTGTAGTTTGAATAAAAAATATTGTCAAAGTTTCCATCGTTTTCTTTGGTTTTTAAGTCAAAGCAAAAAACAAGCTCTCAACTGATAAATATAAAATTGAATGATTGTTTAAATATCTAGTTGTACAATATATATAATCGCGACGCAATTAGTCAACTATTTTTTATGGCTTAGTTTAAGCGAAGTTATGCCATTGCTATCAGTCGACGATCTTGAGCTATGATATTCACTAAAGATTTTTTCTTTGTCTTCCAAATACGATTCCTTGTCTGATAATTGCTGCGCTCTGGCAGGATAAGATTGCTTTAACCGCGCGTTTAAAACAAATTCATCAAGCTTATAAAAATCGACGAAAGTCTTGGCTACATTTCTTCCTAATCTGCTGTACCGTTCCTCAGTGTACGGTGTGCTTACTTGACTAAATCCAGTGATATAGCTCGCGAATGAAACTTCTAGCGTGTAGCAGTGGGCTTGTGGGTTCAAAGCATTGCCAAGAAAGCGTCTGCCAGTACCAGCTTTCAAAGCATCACGGTTAAATGACGTATTCGCCATGGAGAAATCGTCAGCGTTGCCATAAAGAAGTCTTGGGAAAATCATTTGTCGTTCAAATCGCTCTTCGTTATCATAAACATTGCCGTACATAAAACAGTTATTCAACGTGGAATGCGCGTGTATATCTATAAAGAAGTCCAAGTCGACATCGGAGTCTTCATCTAGCGTCATTATAACGTTCTTAACGGCCGATATACTAGGATGAGCCCAGTTGGTTGGCTCATTCCAGTGACGATTCAAGTCGAAACCCATCAACGAGGAACGATAGTTTCCCAGTACCACCCCATCGGGATTGAGCATTGGAACAATCTTGAAGATAATATGATCACGAAGTATTTTCGCCACTGGATGTTGACTCACAAGGAAATCTATGAGTCCTTGACAAACGTACGATGACGGCGTTTCACCTAGTTTGGAAATATAGATGTCAAAAATTAACGCAAAGTACTTGAAAACTGCGGTCGCGTGGCTAGTTTTTTCTGCTGAGTTGAGCACATGTTTTTTGTGTGTATCAAGACTAAACTGGGATTGTGAAGCGTTTGGGATTTGTTTGATTCATATTTTCGAAATAGATATTATTTATGCTAAGTAGCTCTGTCACTTCCAAACTGTTCTTCCCTGAGAATTGAGATCCAGTAAGAGCATTCTCCTATTGACCCAGCGTTACTGCCGGAGGAAACCTGAACTAAACTAACTCTATTTATACTGAATAGTTCTATATGTTTTAAACTGTTCTTCCTAGAGATCCAGTGAGAGCCATCTCTAAACTAACTACATTAAAACGTATGAGCAACCTGGATGAACTCGGGCGGTGAAAAACACGATTTTCTTTCGTTCATTTCTTTCAAGTTTTTCTTTTGATGTTATGGTCAACAGATCAATTTTCCGTTGTTGTACTGAGAGACCAAGTTGTTCTCGGTGAAAAAAGTCCATATTACGTCTTTGAAGTTCATTGAGATACCTCTGGAGTCTCGTATAGGTGTAGGGGTATGAATAGGCAAACTGATAAGAATTGATAAAGCTTCAGAGTTGATTACAATTCAAAAACAAAAATCGTAAAGTGATATGTTTTATTGGCAATATTTTTCTCAAGAAAGAGAATGAACTCATTGTAGAATAGAGTGGCTGGTTTTTTAAAGCCCCCCCCCCCTCCCAGGAACTACCTGGTAAATGTCTTCATCTTTGTCAAAGCAAAACGCGAAAGACATAACGTAGTTTTTACGATGATCAGGAGAGCGATAGTAGAAGACGTTTTTTGAAGGAATTCGCTGCCATTTAGGACGACTGCACGATTTCACAACAGGACTCATGCCTTCACGATAGAGACTTTTTGTTTTACTGAAGTTCACAATGTTGAATATTACTCGCTGATAAGACGAGGCGTTTTTAACGGTGAAATTGAACCATACTCTGAACCTAAAAAGCAGGTTGGAACTTGGAAATGTCCGAAGTATACTAGTATTATACATTTTTATTGAAAACTAGAAATATACATGAAATATAAACTGCAGGGAATGAAACATCCAAACCTTGAATTGCAAGTATCTGGTCTTATAAACAGATCATATTCAAAATCATTAATCATGTCGACTCGACCAAGATTACCACTTTCAAAATCCGCATCAAAAATTAAAATTCCTTTTCGTTTTTCATCGTTATTGTAACCCGCTGGGTAAGTAGCAAAGTTTGAGACGTTTCCAAGACTTTCTTCGCGATTCTTTGCCATATTTTCTTGTACAAGATCAATATCGTTACCTTTTAAGTTAATCTCATCAAGAGATTGACTGTTTCGAGCCGCCATATTGGAATGCCGTAAATTGCCATAGTAACGCATTGTACATTATACGTTCCTAAGTGTACAGTATATATCCCTCAATGTAAGGTATATGTATACCTGCTTACTGAGGTGCTCCTAGTAGACCCAATTTACCCCTAATAATCCCCGTTCTCAAAACAACCCAACGTGCATTTTCAAATCGAAGAAGTATATTTTATAGTAAAAGAGTTAAAGAAAATGGCAAAAACGTCGAAAAGGAAAGCTAAAGCAAACAAAAAGAACAAGGAGAAGACCAAGGGAAGCAGTACAAACCCAGGTTTGTATTTCTTTGCTATAAAAATGCTCAAAATGTACTAAAACATTGACCAAAATTTCACCAAAATAAGTTAGGCCTACTATTTTTTTTATAGAAGGTTAGGCTGTAGGATTTGGGTTACCGCATGCATTTCAGAAGAGACACTTTAAAAAAAAAGAGGGCTAATGCAGTTTAGCGGACACCTAACGACGCTGACCATCCAAAAAACATAATTTTAGATTGCAAACGCTGAGCCCACAAACCAACCTTTCCCTAACCTGGTGTGCGCTAAACTGCATTCTAGCAACAAATAGAGCTAATGAAAATAATATTCAGAACTTCCAACTTTGTGACTTGAAAATGAGTGAGATTCAACAGTGTTCTGTAGCATGAGTGCCATGGGCTCCTGCCTGTCTCCTATCTATTGTTCAAAAATTAAAAGTCATGAGTTGATGAGCAAGGAAATCTAGTAAACTACATGTGCACATACATTGCGCGAAATGAAAGATTATGCTTACTTTATATTTGCGTGCAAACAAAGAGCTGAGTTGCTTACAGTTTTTTCACTTTTGCATGAGAAAATGTGTGTCTCACACAATTTGATGGAGTTGGAAGGTCTGGTATGCAGTAGTTGGTAGAAAGTATGATCAAGAGGAGGAGCTGTAGCCATAGCTCTTGGAAGCCATAAAGACTAGAGCAGCATTAATCTCGTCCAGGCACTAGTTAAGATATAGTGCTACATTTACCTCTTATAAAATATTGATTAGTTAGCAGGAGGCTAGAGAAAGGTTTGGAAAAATAGAAGTAGTTTTGGAATGTAATAACAAGTAGAAAAGCATCTCTCTGTGATCAAAGTAGTGTTTAAACTATGGTGGTGTATATTGTGCTTACATGAAGAAGCGAGCATTAGCACGAAAGTGATAAGGATGAGAAACAACAGTTCTAAGTAGTTTAGGGAAGCAATAAAGGCTATAGCACCCCCTGTCTCTTTCTCAGGTTTGGTTATAGTGGTAGTCATATATTGTAGGCTTACATGAAGTATAGGACAGCCAGAGGGAAGCTCGATAAGGTTGAGGGCAATAGAAGTAATTTTGGGAAACCATACAGACTGAAGAAGTACCTGTCTCTTGTCCTGAGCAGCCAAGCACTGTTTTAGCTATGGTACTTTATACTAGGCTTACATGAAGTATAGTGCGGAAGTCAAAAGCTCGATAAGAGACAGCCGCAATGTGTTCAATTATTTTTTTAAAAAATTGCAAAAACCCACCTCGGTCCATGCATCCAGTATTACTTACAGATCTACCCCCGGTAG
>JAOBYK010230010.1:0-20001 GCA_025434845.1 Phenganax subtilis | reverse complement strand
CTCAAAGCCCTAGTCCAGTTCTCCAGTTCATCTCATGGCAGAATTGCCCCGAAACACCACTGTATTTTACTTGCTCACTTTTGGTCCTCTGTCTTGCAACATAGGGCGCTGGCAAAGCCAGTGCCGACCAGCTGTGCCCTAGTTGGCAAAAGGGAAGGACCAAGCGGCGGGCGGTGGCCAAGAAACCACGACTGCTGATTGCTTTTCGCCTTGGAAGCGATGGGCTGCGACAAGTGCTGCCTCTCCAGCCACATGTGCTGCTATGTCAAGGAAACTTTGAACCAGAACCATGGCTGCGCTCTACTTCGCTGATCTTTTGCAAGTAAGTGGCAGTCTTCACAGTCACACTGCCATATTCGAGAAGATGAAGAAATTCTTTGAGCCTTGTGAGACTCGTGAAATGTTTCCTTTTGGAGACCGGTCGGTGTGGAACTCTGATGAGCAACTGGTCCTCAGGGCAACAAAATGCTCTTGCTAACATCTGTTTGGTCTGGGACTGGCGCAGTGTGAAGCCGGAAGCCCATGGCAAGATCCTTGTTGTGCAAGTTGTGAATCCCACTTGCTGGCCAGACTTCCTTGTGAAAGAGTGCAACACCTTGACCAGGAGAGAAGTGAGGTCCTGGATCTTATGGTGTTTCTTATCGTCTTGTTATTGTGTCGTAACCTGGTGGTGTGCCGTGTCTTCGCTGCTGAACATCAAATGAAGCACCTGTTGCAGCAATACACACTCGTGTATGTGTGTATTTGCAATATATCTGTAAAATCCCTTGTTGGTTCATAGTGAATGAAGCATGTCCTGGACAAAACATGAAAAACGTGAAACACACACACACATAAAACAAATATATATATATATATATCTCCCTAGCACGGGGTTGCTTTACTTTCTCGTCTCAAAACTGGGAAACCAACTTCGATCTACATCGTTCCCTGGGTCCTTTGCTTCATCATCTGCACAGCCTGAGAAGACCGGTGGCCTGGGGCACTAGGGCGAAGGAGGCATCACTGCGCAGGTTCGTCGGAGTTTTGGCTTTTAGCCAGTTCAAAGATCAGTGGTGGCGCGCAATGCGCCGGAAAAAATGGTTTTGGCCAGGAGCCCTTGGAGAGAAAAGCAAGTCGAGGTCAAGGAATCATGAGGAAGAAATACAATTACCACATAGATCACTCTTGACATTCATCCCCTCGCACAACATAATGGTATGAAACCTGCCCAAAAACGGATCCAAAAAGACGATCTATCGATTTTCGTTGATGTCCATGTTTGTTCTCTAGTTCGGGGGAGCCAACATTCTCCTCTCCCCGATCAGCCAAAGAAAGGCCCCCATGAGTACCCCCAGCTCAACGATGGGGATCTGTGGTATGTCTTGCATTGATTAATTGGGACAAGTGATCAGCTCCCAGCCATGCTCGGCCTACCTTCTCTCGCGCTCTTTTGCGATCCAGCTACTGCACCACAAAGCACAGCGACTGGCCAAGGTGCAGGCTTCCAGAACAAGGACTGGCCAATCTGCCATCCCCCAGAATCTTGGGGGCCTCAAATCTATCAGCCTGCACTGTCCCTGTGCACCTGAGATCTGTGTGTGGGGCCGCGTTTTCAGCTGCACTGCAGCGCGCCAAGCGCCATCGTGCTCGGTCTGGTTCTCCCCGAAGAGATGGAAGAAGCCCCATCAATTCCCAAGGGGGCAGTCAATACGCCCAGCTGCAAACCATTGGTCTGTCAAAAGAAATGTTCGATTATGTAACAATGATGCAGGAATCCCACACCAAGAAATTGCTTTCAGAAGGGTTATTGTAGTCCGGTGACCCGGGGCCATTCCAGGCCGTTTCATTTGCAACTCTCAGCAACACATGAGGTGCGTACGAGATGTACGGCTACTGCATCGTTGTTTGGTGAGTCCTCTTTCAACGTATACGTATACATACATTACATTACATTACATTACTTGGAGGTTCTGCCTGGTTAGTAAGTACTTAGCATTTTAATGTACTTACTAAAGTGGTTAGTATCTCTGCTAAGTTAGTTTATAAGTTACCTAAGTATAGTTATTAAGTCTTCTAACTGTTGTAAGTTGTGGGTTTCGACTTACTCAACTTACTAAGTACTTAGGTTTTTCATTATCTACTTAGTATACTGAATAAAAGTTAGTTTCTCATTAGGGCACTTAGCATACTTAGTTTGTAAGTACTTAGGGCACTTAGCGCACTTATAAACTAAGTTTGCTAAGTGGGTTAGCCTACTTAGCTTAAGTGCACCAAATCCACTTAGTGCATGTTGATTTTCATTGCTGTGTAGAAAAAATGCCAGCTTTAAAATCGGAATATAGGATCATTTTTTAAGTTCATCGCTGTGGCTATTTCAACGGCCATGCCCGGAGAAGCGCCTTTGTTTTGTGGTGGCCAGTTCTTTTTGGGTATTGCTAGTGCGCATATATAGCTCATATAGATGGTAAAGACATGATGGATGTTCCACGTGTGGCATGGTCATGCTGACTTGTGTACCACGCGGGACTCTATAAAAGATGTCATAACCAAATACACATCGAGGTTTCTCAATGGAATAGGGATTGTCAACGTGCGGATGGCCATGTATATGGGAACATGCCGATTGTTTGGCCAAGCCCTCACATATTGAAAATGTTTGAACTTTGCAACTCGCTGGTCATGGATTGGCTTTGGTTGGGTTGCCAAGGCCTGCTCACATATATTGAGAATGTTTTAACTTTGCGACTCGCTGGTCGGTCATGGATGGGCTTTGGTTGGGTTTGCATCGATGTGTTGCTGACATTGCTTGAACATATCGTAGAACACATGTTAATTTTATTTGTGTTTCTAATTCAATGTGTTTTTGTGGGCCCACTTTCTGAAAAAACACACGCGGTGTTCTTTGGTTGAACTGGCTTTGTTTATAGAACCAGATGTTTACCGCTGCAGAGAACGCGGAGGCACGGCGTGGGGCCTCAGACCGCAAGTGAACGTGGTATGTACACACAGATGCTTTTATCGTCGCGGAAAGATGTTGAAATCATTTCAGCGCTGGCAAATGTAGGGAGATATATAAGCCGACCATGGAGTGCCAGTATATACTGACTGATAGAGTTGTTCATTCTCCATGCAGGTTGAACATTTCCCAAGGTGTTTGATTCAGATTTCGCGCTTGTTTCGTAGATTGTGTGGATGTGTTTGTCAGCGTCACTCGCTGGCTCAGGCCGCCGAGGGACTTCGATACGTTTGCCTTTGCGTGGCGCTGTCGAAGTGCGACCGGCAACAATTTCGACAGTTGGCATGTTCCATATATGTCTTGCAAGTTTGATGCGCCGTATTCCGGTCATGAGGGTGTTGCCAGTTTTCGGTTTTACGCAGTGTTTGGAAGATTTACAGGTGGAAAGTTGATTCGTTGATGGTCATGCACGGTCATGTATGGATGTTGCGGTGCATGATCGCAACATCCGTGCCTGCAGGGCATTGGCTCGCAGCATCCATGTTTTTCATGATTCTCATAAAGTCACGCATGGAACTTAGCAAATCATAAAGCCTGAAACGTGTCAAACAGGTAATTTGGGAATGAATGGTCATGTGTTGTTCTTCATTGCGTTCACAGCAGCGTCTTTGAGATGGCGGGTCCAGCAATTGATGGAGCCTTGAAGAAGAAAATACGAACCATTCTGGGCCAGGCTTCGCAGGGTTCCTTGCTAGCTTCCATGGAAGAGTGCTACAAGGTACTTCGGGATCACAGCCTGATGTACCAAATGCAGGTTTCGTCCAAGTTCATCGGCGCTTCCGAGCTGAACCGCGATGGGTTCGGTGTGGACGCGGGACATGTCCATCAACTACTGGACAGGTTTTGGGACATGGGATACGTTCCATCGGCTGGGCGGTACATTTGCGTGGAAATTCCATCAGGGACAGCCGGTGACAAAACCAGGAAATTCAATGAGGATCTGGTTGCTGGCTCCAACATGATGTTTCTGGTTGTGTTCAGTCATTTTTCAAGTGTCACTTGTAGTTATATAGCTTTGATCTTTGATGTCATGCCACGCTCATCGTCATGCCATGCTCATAGTCATGTTCGTACAGTTTATCAATGCGGATTGAACACATTTATCATGCTCGTACAGTTTATCCTGCTCAACACGTATGAGTTTATCCACATGTGGTTGAACAGTTTTTGTTCCCACACATGTTTGCAAGCTGAAGGCTGGCACCGATTGTGGACCCGCTCAAATTTGCATCAATCAGTGGTTCTCATAGCAACCAGGTCTTGCGACTATTCCTATATCAAGCAAAACATGAGCACAAAGAATCCGCTCCCAGCGGAAAACTTTCCTTAGAAATGTTGGACGCACATGATCCATGTTTCTTTGAGACGGTGTCCAAGGGTGCAATGTGGGAAGTCATCAGCTCTGAAGTCGTTGCTCACTTTGACACTTTGGCGCCGTTGGCGCAAAGCGCGTGCAATGTTGGTGCACAAGTGTCCCAAAATGAAACAGAGCTGCAGATTTGCCGTAAGATCCTTGCATTCATGAAGGACGGCACGTGCCCAAATTACGATGAGATCGCTCCCATGATTTTGAGATCACGCCCCAGGAATGCACAAACGGTGCCGAGTTTGTACCAGTTCATGGTTCGCTTTGGGAGTTCCAGTCACTATCTACGCACAGAGGCCTATGTGAGGACGCATGGCCAATCCAGCCGCGTTCTGGATGGCAAAGTGTGGGATGCTTTGTCAATGGAATCAAAGATGAAGGGCCAAGAGCAGTGTCTCTTGTGGAGGCATGCGATGTTGAAAGCCCTGCTATGTCACCATGACAAACTCATCGCAGCCGGTGACATCAGGAAGTCGTTGACTGCCAAGGAAATGCTGGCCAAGGTGCAGACCTTTGAAAGCATCCTGTTGGAACTCACTGGAATTGCCAAGGGTGTTCCTACGTTGTCGGTGCACCAGGTGGATGAAGGTCTTGGCTGTTTTGAAGTTGAAGGAGTGGTGTCGGTGTTGGGCAAGACGAAGGCGAAGCCTCACGCGGTGTACACTCCTGCGGATGATGTGAGGGTAGCAGCCCACAAGTGCATCCTGTACTGGCGGGGTTGTGGTGCTGCTACCCTCGCATCCCCCTACCAGGCCTTCGTGGACTCCCTGGAGGCAAAAGCTGTGGCGGCACGTGGATCGGCGCCGCCACCGCCAGCTAAGGTCACCAGGACCATGTGTCTATATAGCATGTATAAGCGCCCATAAAAACAGACACCATGTTGCATTGTTGATCTATAAAGGTCACACACGAGCGCTTGGCAACACGCATGCATTCATGGCATGGCGTGGCGTGCGTGGCATACGTGCACGACCTGGTATACGTTACACATGCATGCATGCATGGCCTCCATGGACGCGGATTTACACGAGCTCGTACAACATGACACATTCATGGATGCTGATTCAACACCATGCAGATTTGTTTTGTAGGACCCGGCAGTTCAGCGACGAAGGAAAGCTCATGTCCACATCAGGGTCACGGTTGGAGGAGAAGTTTGCCATTGGGGTCAGGATTCACCGCCCCCAAGATGAGACATCCGGTTGTATCAAGAGCATGAGTCCAACGGAAGTGGTAATCACATGTGATGATGGCATGGACTATATGATGTCAGCGGAGGACTTGCTTTCAGGTCAATGGAAAAAGGAAAAGGTGCAGAAACCACCTGTGCCTGTTGACGACCCTTTGAAATATCATGGCATGTTGCAGGTGATGCAGGTCAAAGCCAAGTGGTTTCAAAGGATTGCAGACGAGTTTGGCAAAGGCTCTCATCAAGACTGTTTCGACATGTTCAGCAAACCCAAGGGTAGCTTTGTGAACAAAGACTTGGCATCGGGGAAATGCATTCTAGTGCCCTTCACCGACAAGCTCTATTTGGATATCGATGGCAAGGGACAACCGCCAGGGTCCATAGCGTTGTGCGACGAGAAGATTGAGGGGCGCCTCACCTGTGTGAATGTTAGATTGTTTGGGGGGTTGTGCGTGACCTGTTCATGTTTCTCTAACATGTGCAGTGCACAGTTGCATGACTGAGGAAGAAGTGCACGCTCTATATGCTTCCTCCCACAGGATGTGCAGTTCCATTTTGGAACATGAGGACAAGCTCTGATGAGACGGAATGCAACATGCAACTAGTCCGTCGTGCGGGGGATAAAGTTCCAATCGCAAAGAACGCATCACAACTGGCTTCAGGGGATGAGTTGGTTTGGTTCAAGGAAAAGGCAACTGTACCCATTGCTGCCTTGCACCCCGTTTCGAAGAAGCGTCGAACATAGGTCCATGTTGAAGCATCGTCGCTCTATAGTAGCCACAGGTCGGATCACCTGTATGAGCAGTGAGCAGCGGGAGCGAAAACCTCCATGCAGCAAAGAGCCAAAGCACAGTTTCTGTTTCTCACTTTAGCTTGTTGGCTGATGCAAAGTTCCATGCAAAGCATATAGTTTGTGTTTGTCACTTTAGCTTGTTGACTGATGCAAAGTTTTTGCATAGTTTATGCTTGTCACTTTAGATTGATGACTGAAGCAAAGCTCCATGTAAAGCATTGTTTGTGCTATTCACTTTACTTTAGGTTGTTGACTGATGCAAAGATCTAATGCGTAGTTTCAGCGTGTCACTTTTAGTCTCTGGTATCGTCAGGTACATGCGTTGCAATGTGGGACTTCAGAATGTAAATTGTAGATTGGACATGCGTTGCAACTGCTCGCTGTCCTCTTTGACATGTGTGGCATCGCTCGCTGTCATCTGCATGTGTATGTAGTACATATAGCCACTGAGAAGGTGTCAAGCATCACCCTGCGGTTGCCTATATATACACCCATGGCGTTTGTGGCGTTGGACATGTCGTCTGACGAAGAGCTCGGCGTACAGCCCGCCCGTCCAGCCGCGCCGGAGGGATGCATGGGGTTCGAATGGACGTTCCTCGAGCGCGGGGTGAATATAAACCAGAAACACTTTCGACTCGAGAGTCTGAACCATGACTGGCGCAAGCACAATCCATGCAATTGGGGAAGAGTGGCGCATGGACATGATTTGTGGATAGGCATGCCAGCCTACAAATACACCAAATACTCAAACGTTCGTGTGGGCATGCGCGATGCTCAGATCTACATGCCAGTCAACCCAAAACGTTCGTGGATCATTTGCATGGAAATGCAACCAACCTTGGTGCTGGCTTGGAACTTCGTGGTGAATCCAGATGACACTGACACAGTGGCTGTGGTATACCGGTGCCTTTGTCAATACGATGTGGGTTTCAATGAAGACGGTTCGAAAACAAATCGCATCATGAACCTATTTAGGAAACGTGTCATAACATGAGAATATCGAGTCCGTGTATCCGCTGTTGAGGAACGCTGTCGGAGGCACCCACTATGGTGTGGTCCTATGCAAGAAATCATCAAGACCACGCCTGGCGGACCTGATGCGCCAGTTCCAGGAACAGCTCATCAACAGTGGTCTGATCACGGTGAATCGCCCATTGAAACCTCTTGTGCACTACCACCTGTTGACCAGCGTGAACTTCGATGACCCTGAGACATGGAGCCATGGGAAAGGTGAATGGGAGATGGATACGTAGTGCTACAAGAGATCTAGATAGGTAGCATATGGTAACATATACAGGTATCCATATTTCAGCTTCCATGCAAACATGTATATAGACACCATGAGGGGCGCACGCTTGGTGAGACGCTGTTGTGTTCCTTTCCCAGTGCATCAAGTTTTTGCAAGGCCATTCCCATAGCATGCTGCCTTCCAAAGCAGTGAATGCGTTTACAGGCCTCAGGGAGGCAGCGCAGGGAAGACGTTGGCTGACTGTTTGACTGCGAGTGCCACAGGGAAAACGGGTTCTGAGGTCAATGCTTTCTATATGTGAACATGAAGGTCCAATATGTTTTGGATATACTGGCCATGCGTTGCTTTCTGTCAGTGTACATTGCAAGCTCCAAAGAATGGCGTTAGCCTATATTAGCCTTCATATTGTATTTTGTCTTACGCAGAGTGCTGGACATGCTTCATATAGCAGGTATTTGAATTTGTGAGTCACAGCTTGTCATGGCCATGATAGTCATCCCACGATGCCTTTTTAACACCACCTCGCTGTTGGCAGGTACAGCTTTGCTCTACACGCAGCTTCCACACCAGCAGGACAGTATATCCGAATGGGATGGGTGTATTCCAGTGTCAAGTTGAAGGGGCGTGAAGGTTCTCTCACTCTATATAGAGGTGCCACAATATGGGCCCTGCACGTTCAAAGTTTACAACCATGAGTGGCCTGCATACTGTGAGGTGGCTGCATGTTGTGTGTTGCCTTGCGTTGAGACCACATGCATGACCTCTTACAAAACCATGTTTCGGACCACTTGCCACGCAATGTCACTGCAGTGACGCGAGTGTTCGGCCCGAGCACTGCAGCGGCGTTGTCTCATGTGGGTGAACATGGCAGGGTCAACTCGAGCCACCATGCACATGTCACATGTCACAAGTATATAGACCAACGTGTCTGTTCATACCACTCATATATGCCACGTGCTCAACATGTCGCTGCACACGTCACGCACCTATCTATATAGGCGCATCCGCATGACTTCACCAGAGCCAATGGTGACGAACGCCTTCATTCGCCCGCGGGGCTCCCTTGCCACAGCCTACGCTGACGAGACTTCGGTGCGTGAGAAGGAGACTGCACCGCCCGTGGAGGGCCATGAGACGCCCGTGAAGGGCCATGTCGAGACGCCCATGACGCCTGCAGTGGATGATGGAGGACCATGGGAATATACACCATGAGACTCATGAGACCATGTGTTCCATGATGAACACGTTTTAACATCATGAACAAGAACATGTCCTTCTCCATGACTTCTCCATGCATGTCTTATGGTTCATGTTTCATGTTGTTCTTCTCATTGAGGACCTAGTCCTTCAATGGCTGCCAGCTCTCCAAAGATGCCAGCGGTGCCGCCCAAGCCCTCGGCCAAGGCCATGCCAGATCCACCGGTTGGGCACATGCTGGAGAAGCTGGTCATCAAGGGCAGGGTCAGGCCGATGAAGACCAACAAGCAGCCTCAGGCTGACGATCTGGAAGCCATCCAGCAGATGCACCGAGACCTGGAACGAGCAGAGCAGGAGGCCACGCTGGAGGCGATGGATCTTGACATGCCGCAGGAGGCGCCGGCAGCTCCAGAAGGAGGTGATGCTCGAGAAGGAGCAGGCGGCTGGGAGGTCGGCATCAATCCTCCGCCGCCGCCTGCAGCTGTGACTCCTGGAGATTGGCAGGTCATGAAGCAGCCGAAGAAGTGGCACCAGAAGAAGGCTGACGTGAAGCACCCATGGCAAGACCCCACGCCATGGTCGTGGCACATGTCCTCCAGCTCCAGCTCATGGGATGGCTGGCAATGGCACCGGCAGGACCACCACATGCAACTTGGCAAGATACAAAGACATGCTGACATGAGTCCATTCATGGTGACGCAATGCATTCCAGTTCGTTCATTTCCATGTCCATGTTAATTCCATCCTGTCAGTGTCGAGTCTCATGTTCACGCTCATGTTCACGTATTGGTCTCACCCATATGTACAACAAACACACATGATTGCATGACACTCGTTGCCAATACGTCCATATTATATGTTCACCACCATGCATGGGCCCTCATGGACACTCGTTCCCACCAGCCTCCACCACAGCTCCCGCCGCCTGCTCTACCTCTGCCACCTCCACCTTATCCGCCTCCATCGGCACCTGCTGCAGCTCTGGAGCCGGAGGAGGATGATGGAGAAGCGGATGAGGCAGAAGAGGCGGTGCCACAGGCCGGCGGCCAGAAGCGGATCCGCGATGCCAGCAACCGCCGCCGTGGTGGTCGGAAGTATCAAGCTGCCAAGCGCAACAAGGAGCGGGAGCAGAGGATCGACACCGCCTTGGAGATCATGGGCTCGCTGGCCAGGACGCTGGAGCAAAAGGAAGCCAAGAACTGAGAGGCCCCGGCTCCGGTGACCATGCCGGCTGACCATGCCGGCTGACCATGAAGGCCATCATGCACTGGTAACTAACTTCACTAGCTAACATGCTTCACTATATCATCTTTCACTAACTACCTAACATGCTAACATGCTTCACTAGCTAACATGCTTCACTCGCTACGTCACTAACACTACTACTTCAGTTCATACACAATGTGATGGCCTTCGGGAATCCAGAGCAGCCTTGGCCTTGGCACCTGCTTCTTTTGTGTGAGCTTCAAAACAGTCGAGCCGTATAGTTGGGTGTTGATTATCTATGGACACTGCTGATATAGAGACAACATGTCTAAGAACTTGAAGGACATGCAACGAGGTAGAACATGCAACCATGTTGCTTATCCCATATCTCATTGATAGGCATGCGTGGGGCTATACTGGCTCATGAAGCAAGCTCACGAAGCCATGGTGCCTGAAAGGCGCTTTGCTGAGTTGATGAAATCTTCCTCCGCATAGTCACGCGTGAGCACAAAAAGATCTAGTTGTGAGGGAGGGTTGGGTGTGTGCGCAGGGTTCAGCACGCAAGCATGTCATGTCAGCTCGCTGTGTCCAAAGTCATGTCATCAACTGTGCATTCATAGTTGCAATGCCCTAAGTACAAATAAACATGAGTGTCGACGTCATAAGGCTGCCAGAATTCTGGGAATCTCAACGTATAGAAAATCCGTCACTGCTGCTATGTTTTGCAGGTTTGCCAATTTAGGAAAACACGTATTTGAACACTTTTGGTCCACTGTTTTGGGAAACATCTAAAAAAAATTCGCGAGAGTTACCCCCTCCGAAAACTTTTCTAAGGTGGATAGATTTTTGAGATTTGTTGCACATTTGTTGAACAACAATTTTGCAATGTGCATTTTTGTTGAGCAACAATTTTGCACATTGCAAAATTGTTGAACAACAAATTGTGCACTAGCACAACAGTGCAGTTTTGTTGAACAACAATTTTGCATTTACCAAAAATGTTGTTCAACAAAAATGCACTATGCATTTTTGTTGAACAACATTTTGCGGTTTGAGCCAGTTCCCTTTGTTTTGCATTGTGTTCAATAGGAGTTTCAACAACCAGAGTGAATTCCTCAGGGTCATTTGTCACATCACCACTGCCGTTGATCCATTTTGCCTGCAGGATTTTCCAGAACTTTGACTTCAGTGCAAGGCGCACCGACAGTCAGTATATGTTCTGAGACATGAACATGATGGCTTTGTGTGTGACTCGTTCACACCATGTTGCTAAAAAGTCATTGGCTAGAGACATGTTTGAAACTTCATTGTGGAGAGTAGAGTGTTTGACATGTTTGACACTTCGTTGTTTGACACTTCATGTTTGACATGTTTGGTGGTAGAGTGCGTGGCACCGCTCGCGCTCATGGCTGTGCAGGGCAATACGAGCTCGCATGCCCCATGTATTCATGGTTGTGAACAAGAAGATATGAGGAAGGGAACACGGAGAAGACATGTCAGGGCGGTGTTTGTATGTATACGAGCCACACGCCATGTCGTCCGATGATGAGGAGGTGCCTGATGATATATGTGCAGCTGTGACTGTTTGTCAAATCTGGGCCATTAAAGTAGGGAAATACATTTGGATGCCTGATACGCAAACCATTGGAGCTACAACATACTTTCGCCTGAGCAAGTACGACAGCAAGCTGACCAAGCTGTGCATGGGGAAGAGCCTGAATAGGAGCAACCGAAGGAGCAAGGTGAGCCTCACAGCAAAGAAATTCTGGCGAACCGTGCAGGGATTGAGGAAAGATGCATGCAATGAGGCTATCCGCAATGTCTTACTCTCCGCAATGCGGGATGCTGGAGAAACCCCTGCAGAGAACCATACCTTTCGCCCTGCACGTGAAGGGGATGAGTGGTTGATCCGTGGTCAATGCGTTGATGTCCAAGTGCCCGATCAATCTGGCAACATGTTGACACTGAAGATGGCTTTTCATTTGAAGGGTGACGTCTTTGTGGAGCTCACAGAGGCGAATGTCAGGTGGGTCCTGGAAGCTATTGCCGCGAGTCCCGATGAGGACCCGAATTCCCCTACTAAGAAGAGACGACGGCGTGCTCCAAAGCGTACTCCAAAGCGACGCGCCAAAGCTAGTCGTGATCCTCACGCTGGAGAAGGTGGGGGAGGTCATGAGGAGCATGAAGACTCAGTGGCTGCTGTTGCGAGTGAGGTGGAGGAATGATATGTGTAGATAACCTATATACGCGTGGCCCTCGTGAAAACAAATCACTCAAACGTTCGTGTGCAGTCCCACATTGCACGGAGAAGACACTTGAATCACTACATGGAAAAAACATGAATCATCCCAGCCTTTGCAGCCCCACACTACATGGAGAAGAATCATGAATCACCCAAGCCTTCGTGTGCAGTGTGCCAGCGAGCAGTGTCCCGCATGGCAACCACAGCGAGCAAAGCCCTGCCGACAGTATAGCTGCATGTCTTTTGGTTTGGCACATGTCTACATGACCCTATATCCTGTAGTATCATGTGGTTCGAACATAGGTATAGGGTTGGTGCTTCTGCTTGCTAGCCATGAGTTTCGTAAAGCTTTTGGGCGAGATCAAAGGGATCACATGCTTCCTTGAGTCTCAGAAGAAACTTGTAGACAAGGCTGGTCTGGAACGGCTGATGAAGGGGCACGTCAACAACATCAAGTCTCGAGTGGGTCTGACATGCTCTCCGGCTGAAGCCGAGTCGTTCATCGGCATGGTTAGCTCTGGCCCATGGACTGATGCGCAAAAAGAAGAATTGAGTGAGTGGATCAATTCCCGGTTGCTTGCCAGCACCTCACCGGACGGACCGACACAACGCCGCAGACCAGGTCAGAAGATAGATACATTTTGCAACTACTTCAGTGAGAAAGATGTCAGCATTCTCTCCGACACCTCAACTACACTAGCTTGCAAGCTGGACTGTAGCCTTGATACATTTATTGCACTGAGTTTCTGTTTTGTTTTCCTCAGGGTCACTCTCTGCGTTTGCTTGTTCACTCATACACGAAACGCAATGTATGCGAGGCATTGCCACCAGAATGCAACGCGTCGGATTGCACCTTCCATTTGAGCGCTGCTGGAGGCCCATTGTCAAGGCTGCCGCAGCGTGTGGTTTGGAAGTCAGGGACCACATGGATTCGTTACACATCGTTCGGGACCTGAAGACACGGCTGAAGGACAAACACGTTATAGTCGATACCCACCTCACTGAATTTCCAGACGACCCTCGGAGACTCGAATGGTTTGCGACAGCTTACGCGGCTGATGATCAGCCGACGTCAGTGCAGGAGGCCGAGATCATGAAACAAAGTGTGAGTCTGCGATCATCGTCCAAGGCTTGCAAGGACTCCGCCACTACGCAAGTGAGCGTTGTGGACAAACGCTCATCCATGCCATCCATGCCATTCATGCCATCCATGGAGCAGTACTGGAGCTGTATGCAAATGCACATGCAGCAAATGATGGGAGTGCATCCGTTTGCCTCTGGGTCTGCGCAACGACCTGCCAAAAGGCTTAGGGCAATTGAAGATGCGCCTGCGGTGGAGGCACAGCCTGCAGCTCCGACGGGTGAGGGTGTGGAGAAGGAGGATGTGGACGAAAAGGGTGAGGAGGCAAAGAATGATGTGGTAAAGGAGGAGGGTGGTGAGCCATCGCATGCAGTGCTGCTGGACATGCCCAGGATTCCACCAGTCATGAAGAAGCCGTCCAAAGCCGTCACTCCTGTCACGCCGAAGGCTACCGCCAAGGCGGGTGCAAAGGCTGGTGCAAAGGTTGGCGCAAAGCCTGCTGCAAAGGCTGGCGCAAAGGCTTGCGCAAAGGCCGGTGCAAAGGCTGGGGCAAAACCGGGCGCAAAGGTGGGGGCAAAGGCTAAAACGACCAACTGCAAGACTACCAAGCTCCCAGGTGGTTGGACCATGGAAACACGAATCCGACCAACTGGCCAGAAGGACAAGCACTACCGCAGCCCTGGGGGGCAGTGGTTTAGGATTTTTGGAGACGCTGTGAATGCTGGTCTCAAACTGTAGACCTGGCCTGCTCACTGCTAGGGTTGGAAATCTGTCTCACTGCAGGTTTTGGAGTTTCATGCTCACGCAGGGAAAAGGCCGGTGGGTGTCGACTGTGCACTTCACTATTTACATTTGCCTGGTATAACATATAGGTATATATATATATGTGGAGATATGTATAGATGAATCAGCAGCAGATGAATTTGCAGCAGGTGTGTTCGGAGTACATCAACAAATTGATGTTCTTTGCTGTGTGGTGCATGGCTCGACCCACATGTGGACAGACTATACCATGTCATGTTCCATGTTTGTACGAAACCAAACAGCGTAGCGTATTCTACAACAAAGACATTGTATTGACACCTGAAGAAAGCAACCTGCTATCCAGCATTGGACATGCCAACGGTTGCCATGCGGGCTCAGCTCGCTGTGCAGCAAGGTGCGGGTCAGTGATTTGACTCGCCTTTGCGCAGTATATGTCTTTGGACGTGTCCAAGATTGGGCGCAAAACCTTCATTAGCCAAAACGCATTGGCTGAGGTGCTGCAGGCAGTTAAGGAATCCGGTGCGTTGCCTCAACACACATCCAGATCCACAGTGAAACGACGCAGAGATGAGGCGGTGAACGTGGACACTCCATATGGGCATTTGCTGCAAGTCTTTGAAGTTGAAAGGACGACGGCTCCAAGCTGTCATTGTCATACGTGAATCCAGCTGCGCTACTGCACCATGCTTCCAAAGAATGTCCTCGAATGCAAAGCCTCTTCAAAGCTGCAATGGAACAGTTTCCAAATCACGTTAGGCACAAATGGACCCTCATGTTGTATATGGACGAGGTGAGCCCTGGCAACCAATTGAAAGTACACAATAGACGCAAGCTGCAGTGCATCTATTTCTCTGTCAAGGAGTTCGGTGGTTTCAACTTGACGCAAGAACACGCATGGTGCGTGCTAACCTGTGTGCGAACAGATGTTGCTAACCAACTGAAGGGAGGCATGTCCCAATTGTTCAAGGCATGCATCAAGCTGTTCTTTGGTGACACGTGCAACTTTGAGCATGGTATCCAAGTGTGGGTTGGCAACACGAGCCGTGTTCTGTGTTTTTCACTTGGTTACATCGTCGCGGACGAAGCAGCTTTGAAACAAGCCTTTGACTGCAAAGGCGCATCAGGCAAGATGCTTTGTATGAGCTGCCAAACAACAGTGTCCCGAAGGTACGCGCCTCATCCACTTGGACGCTTCATTCTGCATACTGAGCACGATAGCTCCAAATTTGTTCTGCACTCCGACAGAAGTGTGTGGCAAATAGTGGATCACTTACATGGGTTGGCTGCAGTCTTGCCAAAAGGGCAGTTCAAGGATGAGGAGATGCGGCTGGGGTTCAATTATTGTCCATCGGGCGCGCTGCTGGATGTTCAGCTGAGAGAAACACTTAAGCCAATCACTCAAATGTGTTATGACCCCATGCATGTCTACATGGTGGCTGGGATATGGCACAAAGAGGTGAACTTGTTGCTAGACCTCTTGCATCGGCATGGCTACAGGCAAGCTCAATTGCATCAGTTTTGCGGGTCGTTCATCTGGCCACACATTCATGGTGGCGCCTCATGTCCGGCGCGGCTAGTGTTCCAAAAGAAGAGAGATGCTGACTCAGACTTCAAGTGTGGAAGCGCTGAGACATTGGCCATCTACCCTGTGATCCGTGCATTTGTCCAGCACGTGGTCCAGGATGCCCCTGAAGAATTGCAGCTGGGTCTGAACTCCTATTTGCGTTGTTGTGATGTACTTGACAATTTGAAGCATGCCGCGACTGGACACATCACAGGTTCACAACTGAGACCTTTGATTGAGAGTCATTTGCAAGCTTTCAAAGAGTCTCGACATGGTTCAAACATTTTGTTTGTCCACCTATCGACTCTGCATATGTGGTGGGTGTGATTGACATATACTAGTTTATGTTTCATGGTCTATATAGTTTTTAGTGTAAAGGTATGCTACGGCGAAGAGGGCGTTCTACCCAAACATCATCTTGCTCTCCACCTACCCAAGCAGCTGGACCGTCATCAGCTACTTTGCAGTTGTTTCGTGCATGAACGACGTCACAAAATCATGAAAAGGCCGCAGCTTTGTAGCGGGGTACAACCATCATTTGTTTCAAAGTCCATGGCATTATGCTCATGTCACGTACTGCATGCAAGATCAAATAGATGAAACCCATGACTCATGCACACTCAGCAACATCAGGTGGGCTGATCAGCAACATTCCGGGCATACCAGCATGGAACGGTCGGTTCTCCGTGAAGTCACCCTGACCCATTTGCATGATCTCGCTCAAGAATCAGCTGACGAGTTCAAGCCAGCAGCGCAGGCCATGAGCAAGGCGTTCATGGAACATTTTGGTATTCCTTTCTTAGTGCATCCGCTTCTTGCTGCTGTGACCGCAAAGCGTGTGCACTGCAATGATATTGTCGCAATTTCCGAACCCATGATGATTGGCCGGGTTGAGTTTCATCTACGATACGGTGACAGTGAACTGACTGTGGTCACTGCTTTTGAAAAAGCTGGTGTAAATCAGTTCAAACGTCGCGACCAGCGGCTGTTTGTTGACACTTCTGCAATCAGGGGTGCAGTCGTGTACAGGAACCAAGAAGACGGTTCCATTCTCATAGCCCCACAAAGTTTTTACATGCATCATGAGCCATTCAGTGTCGGATCAGCCAAAGGAGCATCATAGTTTCACGAATGCGTGTATAAAAGACATGGTGGGCAGCTGGCAAGGCGACAACGTGTGTGAATTATAAGTTCTGACCCATGCATTCTGACGAACAAAGATACACTCCATGCAGTTGTCCCTTCGCCAAGTCTGTTCCATGGTGCCACATTCGACAAGCCACGTGAGCCATGTGCCACATTCATCAAGATATAGTCCGCTCAAAGCCACATCTTCTTCCATGATTTGGTGCTATGTAGCTGAGAACATATTCAAAAGGGCTCACCGGCGCACCGGGGTGCACACCACTGGAGCGAGCAAATGCAGCACACAGCTCGCTCCAGTCCGATGCTCCGTGGTCCAGGTCTCGAGCTCCACACGGCTTCTCTTCTGTACGGTGTGGGCACCTGGAGCGGTGAGCGGTCTCTGTGCCTGAAAGTCAAGCGGTGCCTGAAAGTCAAGAGGATGATTTGGTACCCACCGGATTCTTATTGAATTCCTTCGTATAGAACATGAAAGCTGGTAATTGAACCCTTGAAGATACAGCTATAAAGACCCGGTTGTATGATGTTATATGGATTTATGATGAGGCACCTTGTAAACCTGTGTGGACTGCATTTGAAATTCACTCAGCGGTTTTGACAGGGGTTTCATGCCAAGGTGGTCGTTTTGCCGAAGCAGATGCAACATGCCTCGGAGCCCTGTCGAAGGCCGTATCACACGCAAGAGCAGTCCAAAGGAGAAGAGACCCAGTCCCACATGAAGAAGGAACTTTTCAAGTGTGGTATATATATATATGCCTTTTTTCAATCGTCTCATGAAACTAATTTAGGAAACATGTCATAATATTTTCACAGACTTTGGAATGGTGTTCACCAGCGAGAATGTCCCAGCATGGGGCACAAACAGCGAGCAACGCCACGCTGTCATTCCCAATGTGATACAGTGCAACATCGAACTTCTACTGCTATAGTTTTTTGCACTGTAAAACACCAAGATGACACCAAGTATATGTGCTTCACACTGGAAGGCGTGCAATTGTGTTCGTCGCAATAGTTTTGATTGCTCCAGCTGCCTGCTTTCTAAGCGTTTGCCATTGCAACATGGCCTTGGATGCTTCCGCGGATCTCGCATGGATGGCGACTTTCGTCGAGCCCTTTGCCGCTTTGGAGTCATTGGTCATCGCAAAGTATCAGCATGTCACCTCTGGCCGTGGCGGTGAGTGGATTTTCTTTCGTCGCTTGGACCTCTCTAGCGGGGGCGAAGTGCAGGATGTTGGGTTTCTCCGCCTTACGCGGAAGAATCTTGCCTATGTTTGTGAGTTTTGCATATGTCTATGTTTGTTCTTGTCTATGCAATTTGTTGCTCAAGGCATATGTCTATGTTTGTTTGTTCCATCCACCTTGCATGAGGAAACACCGCGCATTTGGCGCTCAAGGCTCATGGCAGATGTTTTGCTCCAATGATGGGACGCAGGTTCTGCAGTTGCGCAACTTTGCATGCACGGCAGGTGCCAAAGAGCGGGCCCTCAACTTCACGTTCAATCCTCTGGATGAGCTTGGCATGTGTATATAGATAATTTGTTTCGTCACATGTATGTCATGTTAAATACACACATATGAACGCACGCGGCTTTTGCCCTCATTCTGAGGAGACGTGGAAGTGCAGGCAAGATGGCTGTGTCCGAGAATTCCGCATCGTCCACTCGCCGGAGTCCATGATGGAGCAGTTCATTTTCACGCACAGGGTGCCGCTGCTTGCAGCTGAGTGTGACCTTGAAGAGTGGGAAGATATCGGATCACCTGAGCGGACTCCCGAGCTTTTGCTTGAGCATGAGCGTCAGTGCCGCAAGCACAACAAGGTTGGCATGCTTTGCCTGACAGACGAGGACAAATGTTCACGTCCCACTCAGGATTCCGAGGAGCAATGTTGTGAAGATGACCGCTATAAGGTCATCGAATTTTAGAAGCATGCTGGCTTCTGCTTTGATGGCCACGAGTGCCATCATGGGAATGAACCTTTCCGGGTGCGTGACCTATTTGGATTCACGCATTGCAGGACGCAGGATGTGCGAAAAAAAAGCTGTATTCATTGTGGTTGCAAACACAAACTTTTGTGCAGTTTGCTCTTCCAAAGATACCGCCGGTATATCCATAGAACCAAATATATTTGTCAGTGACATGTCTACTTAAATACATGCATTGCGCAATGGTGCTATATATATACGCAAGGGAAAAGTAGAAAGGTCGTGTCCAACGCTCCCATGACACATCCCCATCCCGTTGCAGGTGCTGCCTGGGCTTTCGTCTATGTGCTGCCTGCGCTGGAATGATCACGCAGAGCCGTGGAAGAAGCATGCAGTCCATAGCGTGAGGCATGACATGAGGCTTTGTCTGGCATGACATGCCATGCGTGAAGCTTTGATGTGACGTGACTTGCCTGAGGCTTTGTCACGCAGCTATAGTGTGACATAAACATGTCCATACAAGTATGCGTGCGTGATGTTAAAACCCATGATGTTGAAATCCATGCCGGGCATTGCTCGCATGGAGACATGCAGGGCGTGCTCGCAGGTCGTTTATAGTATGCGGGGAGGCGCTGCGTGGTTGGTCATGGGAGGGCGCCACCGCGCGCAGCGGGGAGGGGCTGCGCGCTGAACGCATCATCCATTAATGGGCACAGGTATAGCAGTTTTGTTTATACATACATGGGTTTTTGGTGAGATGAAATTGTGACGGCTTAATTTATTTTTGAGACTGTGTTCTTTTTGGCGACTCACGCTGAAAATCTTCCAGAGCTGCGGTTCCATGCTTCATGGGAAATTCGTTAACAATGGTCACCAAAAAATGTTACACATTAACTTTTTGCAGCTGTATGTTTTTGAAAAATAGTATCATTATTGATTTAGCTAAGTTCACTAAATCACTTAGTAAGTATACTAACTGTGCCCAGCTAAGTCCACTAAGTAGCCTCACTCTAAGTAGGCTAAGTGACTTGTAGCTAAGTACTGTAAGTTCTCTAAGTACTTACTAAGTTGCTTAAATATTTACTAACCAGGCAGAACCTCCAAGTACGTCAAGATTCACCGGAAGCTGGACGAGAGTCACTTTGACTTCGATCCACCCGCGCCTAGGTCGTCGGCTATTGCCGGCACTCCCCCTCAGCCTAAGAAATGACGGAAGGCGAGGCGGAGGTGGAGCTGGTAGGTGCTGGAGGCGCCTATGGGCTGTTCGATGTGAACGAGCCCGCCAG
>JAOBYK010228899.1:0-20247 GCA_025434845.1 Phenganax subtilis | reverse complement strand
TTTGCAAATGGAATAAGGTAATTTGCAATCAAATTAGGAACCCAAAAGAGGAACGCTTGACGTAGTTTGCCTGTAATATCGTTCGTTCCATTTGCTGCTTAAACCACGAGGATTTGTATTTCTGGGTTCTTGGGAAAGTGCAATGTAAAAGATGACGAAAATTAACATATTCTCGGCGTTTTGAAATGAAATTTTGAGGGATGATGTACTAGCTCTTAATAAACTTCAAAGATCTTGGAATGATATGTATTTTGGGCAGTACAGATCACGTGCGGGAGTAGCTGTTATTGTCGCTGAACAGCGAGAAAGTATTTGTCAAGCAGAGATTCCCTGGCTAAATTCTATGTTCCCAGCAAACGTCATGGAGGTAAAGAAAGAATGTGCAACGCTACAGTGTGTGAAAATAACCCAAATAGATGAAAATAACGGTAAGTCGTTTCTCTTGAGAGGCTTTAGATATTCATGTGACACTATTTGTGAATAAACGCCTATATGGCTGTTTACTACGACTTTAGCGATATTTCTACAATTGTGCTTTTTTACTTTATTATGCACTTTGGCAGTATAGGTGGTCGGCCTATCGTAAAGGCAAGACATATATATCATCGTAGTTTTAAATTATCTCATTCAGATTAACTTGATCAATTTGCATTTTGCTAAATATTTGCGATGAACTTCCTGTATGCTTTTTATAGGATATACTTTGACCTCTCTTGCCGCTCGTTGTTAAACGTTAAAGTGGAAATTAAGCGACTTTAGAATACATGACAAACTTTGTTGAAACGTCCTCTCGGCTCTTTTGGCTTTTTAGTTTGCTTAAAGATATTTATTCTCATAGAGTCATATTTATTGCATAATTATAACATTGGCCATGATTGCGACTTGGGAATGACTTGTGTCTGGAGTCATACGTGATGTGATTTAAAATATAAGACATGTTTATAAATGCATTTGTTGTGCGTCCAGTCTGAAAAGTAGAAAGTAAATATCGTCCTAGGCGAGTTCATAATCCCTGATATTGGGCACAGCAGCCGAGTATTCTAATTGCCTAATTTTCTGAAATTTTTGAATCTTGACTTATGTATGAAAAATCCTGGATCCGCCCCTGGTACAAATGCTATAGCCAGATTACAAAGCAGCTTGATTGAGTAGATATCATATATTCCGCATTCATGTACTCTAGTACCCTGCACACTAGTGAGGAATTGCATGACTATTAATGTAAGAGCCAAGTCCTTTGATCTTAGCAGTAGTACAGTTTTGAGTATAGTTTTGCATAAAACGTTTTTCGCATACAGCATAATTCGAGCAATTACGAATAAACAAAGAGGAGTGAGCTTTTTGTAGACTGCAAAGTCTTTCAGAAACTTACAAGTAAATGTTGCTATATTTATATTACACTTTTGTAGGTTTTCATTGTTTTCCGTAAATATATCCTGGGGAGCAGGGATAATATCGAAACACAGTACAAATACAAATTTTGATTCGTGATATTTTACAATCATAACATCACGTACTTGTTTTTCCATTGCAATTTCGTTCCACTTTTTCTCTCCTTGTACCAGCAACTTTTTGTCTTCTAAGCGGTAAAGTAAGAGCCCTGGAGCAGGAGGAATTTTCTGTACAGCGTTTTCATTTGGAGCGACCAAAATCTGTAACAGAGGGTGATGGTATCGTTTTATAATACTATAAGTCATGTTTTGGAAGGCATCGAGTATATCAAGGCTGTAAAAACAATGTATAAAATTCAAGGTCTCGCTGTGATCATCAAATAGATGTTATTCACTGGCTATGGTGTGGCAGGACTGTAAAGGAGCCCTGCATTCCATATTTGCAGTGACCAATAGCAATTGCTATAATCATAACATTTTAGATACATACATAATGATTCATGTGTTCTCTTTGATGAAATTGTGCATCAGAGAATATTAGCCATTCTTGATTTGTAGTTAAATAAATAAAGTAGCTGTTTGGAATTTAAAAAGATTTTTTTATATTTGGGATAGCCTACTGTATGATGTATATTTCAAAAGTAAACAAAAGTTTAAATGAGCCTTTCAAATAAAAATATGCATTATGTTATTCATCTCACTACTAATATGTTTATCTTTACAATACTCATTTTGTTCAAATAAAACTTCATCCCAACAAAAAGTCTTTTTGCAATATTTTTTGAACCCTGTTGAGATCAGCACCGATACTTTTCCCGCTTGTCTAATAGACTTATTGGTTTTTGAAAAACTTTCTACCGCAGTACTTACCGGTCCATTCATTTTTACTTCATTTGAGTATGCACAGCTACCCTATTAAAAATATGGAGACATCGTTTGATTTATTCTTCAAAAAGTACTTCCTACCGAAGAAATGTTCTTGGATTTTCACATAAACTAGCCTTCACAGTACTTGGAGGCTATTACCTTCTTTCTTATTCCTGTTTCCTTATTAACACTGAATGTTTCTTTTTTCCCGTTTCTGTTGGTTACACTGTACTCAACGCAACTCTTCCAGGCACGTGTAGGAATGGAGGAACGAATCCAAATCCACGTATACACATTTGTTATCACCTTTCCTCCATTAATTGCAGTGCAGTCTGTCGAGCAATAGTTTTTCTTTCCTCCTTTAGGTCCATAGCAAGCACAACACTACACACAGGATGAAAAATTTAACTTGTAAATATTACAAAAATTTTTTGAAGAATATTAGGCTGATTTTGCGTCGCCTTATGGCAATCCACAGGTTCTTGGCATCTGCATTCTAGGGCTTGGATTCTGGATTCTAGTTCTTGGATTCCAGATCCCGGCCCTCGGATTCCGGATTCCAGCCCTTGCATTTGGGATTCGAGTCATTAAAGTGTGGATTCCAGTTCATGGATCCACGATTTTGGCCTATTGCTTCCGGTGTCAACACTGATCGCGACTGCAGCTTTCGTATTTCGGAGCCCAAAGCAAAAAAATTAAAAAGTTGAATTTCGGATTATCTTACATTTGGCGATTTGCAAGTACAAAACAAGCGAGCTTAAAAATACTTACCTTTTTATGTGAGCACCCAATGAATGCTGTACTTTTATGCAAAATCCCTGAATGTCGTGAATTTCCATACGCACTGTAGCTGTTAAATAAATTGTACGTACCTTAGTTGCATTGATTTGCTTATTATACGTTATAATTATAGATTTACTTTAGCTGTGCATGTGGGAGTTTCTGCAGATCAATATTTTTGTGGATATGAAAAATTACTCTGTGTTGCAAAACTGTTCAGGAGTTTGTGCGTATTATCAGCGTCATTTCCAAATCATGGAATTATTTTACATGCCGATAATTTTTTTAACAAGCTTTGAAACTAAAAAAAGAACTGCTGAGTTAAACAATAATTTTAAGTCCGTAATTCCAGTTTAATTGGAACACAAGAAATTCAGTTGATGCATGTTTTAATATTTCAGGGATATAATGTTGGTTACCTAAATGAACCAGAATCGTCCAGTCTCAGGTTTTTTAGTCCAGGATGATAGGCAAATCCAGCGGAACACGGCTGTCGAAGGCACTTATTCAAATTTGCCTGAAACGTTTCAAAGCTTATGGTCAGAGCAGCTATAGTAGAGAGCAATATGGATGTAACACTGCAAGACGTTGACTGAATGCAAGTTGTCACGCATCAACAATATTGTTTGATTATAAGCCGCATGAGCATCCAGCTAAGACTTACCCATCCGATTGATGATGAAAGGTGCCCACTAAAAACGGAACATCGAAAGTTTCTGCTCACAATTTGGTCAGTTAGTAGGTCTTTTACAAATGCAATGTCGCCGATGCCGGGATTATCTCTCGCGCAACCGCCATGCTGTCGCACAAGAAGTTGACCAAATGGTCGTTTGTTTGACAATCTGAAACTCCTTTAATAAATCAAACATAAATGAAGTATAGAATGATAATGTACACTGACGTTGCATTATTCCGAAATTCAAGTCGCCAATTACTGTATAGCTATATCATAACGCCCCACCCACACAACGTCATTTCCATGACAAGTTTTCCTCGACGAGCTTGCTAGTATGTACGACAAACAAGTTTTTCTTGGCGGTCTTATACATATGCAAGTTACTTTGCAGAACAGCTGGCACGACTAGTTTTTGAGCAAGGCTTGTGTCATGGAAAAGCTCGGTAGTTGACGTTTGTCGTACACTTAAGCAGATGAAACGTGTTAAGCTCGTTTCAATTGAATACAATTTTTATGCCCCTTGCATACAAGAGTTGTGAGTAACGCTGTTGCTCGTGGGAAGTCACCTGCCAGGCTCAGCTCTACTTTTGGTAGATGAGATATCTGGTTTGTGAGAGAATTGAGTGTGGTGGCGTTGCAGTTGCACATACGGGGAAGTTCTGGCCATTTCAGCCGTGTGTCTCGGTAGCTCAGTAGTAAAAGCACTGATTCGCCAATTTGGAGCTTTGGTTTCGACTTCCGGCTGGGATATTTAGAATTTTCACGTATGTGTATCATGGAAATTTTCTTGACGTCTTTGTGTCTATATGACGCATGATATCAGGAACAGCCCTTAGTCACAGTATCAGGAAAGGCAGAATGCCACTTAAGGATGCAACGTGTTCACGTTTTTAATGGAAAAAGGTAGTTTGCTAGCTACTACCAGCTAGTTTAACGCGCATATTGGCCAGGACATTTAGTTTACTGGCTGCGAAAGATGTATAATGCAATATGCGCGAGGACAAAAACTTCAAAGCGTCTGACGTAAGTGGCACTACTGTCTCTCCTTATGCTTCTCTTTGGGAAACATTTCGGTTGTAATTGATGAGGCTACTGTAGTAGCTTTCATATTGGTCAACAGAAAAATTAAATATTTTTCGCCGCGAAAGAAACAAATTACTTGTCCGCACAAGCTCTTAAACTGGGGAATGGTCTCTATTTCGCCTTATTTTGCTTTTTATATCCACTGACGAGATTTTTTTGAAATTATTCAAGCTTTGAATATTGGATTGCTTTACTCATACAGTGCACTTATGAAAAAATGAATGATGCTTAAAAAACTAAGTTAATATGGATAGTAAATCGATCACAAGCATGCAGCCCTGGTTAACCTGTTAGCAGGGGTGGCGCTAACCCTTTTTTTAGTGGGGGAGTGTGAGTGATATTTTGCCTACTGGTTTGAAAATTTGCCGAGTCATAAGCCTGGTGAATATAGGATGTTTATATGCACTTTATTATACCCACGTTTGTCTCTTTTAAAGAACAGCGACAACAAAAAATTGAATTACTTAATTATTATGATTCCAATAAGTTTATTATTATGTTTTCGGACTGAATGAAGTGAATATCTGTTTACGTTGCTACATGTGAGGCTTATGAATTTTGATGTATGTTTTAAGTTTCTTATAATATCAAACTCAACTTTGAAGCTTTATTCTTGGCACTGATACTATACCCGGAATGACTGCTAATGATTGCAATAGCCTAGTTGAAAACTGATATGTCTACTAATTCCGTTCCCTGAAATCTGCACCCTTTTTGGTCAGCAAAAGTATGTAGATAGTTGGTTACATACTTACATAACGTATTATCGCTGATAATCCAGTTTGCCAATTGAGACAACAATTTGCCGACTTACTGACATATAGAGGGGATGTTCCACCACCCCCCTACACCCCCCAGTAGCGCCGCCTCACCTGTTACCATACATAGCAGATTTGGATAAAACTCTTGGAGGGCACCTTAACCTATTCTCGGGAAGAGGCTTCTCATGCTTACTAAACAGGCATTTCGGCAAGGATTTGATTAGGAAAATTAAAACAAGATTATTTATGCACGAATATCTTGGAAGGCCCAGCGATTGATCGCACTAAAATGTGACTATAACATGGCCACTGTATTTCTGCTTAATCAGGGCAACCACAGGTGACATACAGTTAAAACGATACGTTATTACTGAGGACCACCATGAAAACTACTGAGTAACCAGTAACTGGTGTTTTTCAAATTTCGTAAAAAGTATTTAGATTTTAACTTTGACTTTGTTTTTGTCCATGATAAATTACAACCTTGAAGTAACTTATTTATGGCACGAGGTATGCGCCGATATCATGGGACGATTATGTCAAAAATATGTTGCCAATGCATGACGAAACTTTACAAATTCAATACGGCGTTAAATGGTTTATGAAACGTTTTGGCAATAACCATGGTTCTAGATTGAGCACCAGCTTTACTCTTGTACCTGACGAAAGGCTGACCAATTGCTGACATAAATAGTGATTTTCGGGCTATCTCAATGGCTTGGCCTGAAAATGTGGTCACACGCCAGTCGAAGGCCAGTCGCAGGTCAGTCGTTAGTCAGTCCACTTGCGTCTACGCTACAAGACTAACTTCTTTAGGTCGGTGGTATAGATGAAGTACAGATAATTAGTGTAAACACGGCTTTAATACTACGCATATCCAGGCTCAAAGCAGAACCGTGCTATTTGAATGATATGTAAGATCATACCAGTGTGTTTTGGTGTCTTTAAAGTGCTGTGTAGTAGATATCTGAAAACGAATATCCAGCATAGGAACATTTCCAAAGTCACTCGACCAGTGAGGTGTTCCATCAGGCCCAACGGTATTGTTTGAAGAAGGAACTGTCCAGGTTATTGCGTCATTTTTTTTTGCAACCAACATGTATCCTCCGCCATCAGTTTTGACATCACACCACACCTTCATTAACAGGAACTATATATCACACAAACCTCTTCGGTATATGGTAGAATATTATACCTCAAATTCAAATTGTCCAATTAGAAAGCCGTATTTGTACCACATGACCGGTCGATTTTTCCGGTATCGCATCGTAGTCCCCTATTTCCGAGCTTGAGGTGCGATATTAAATATATCTCACGCAACCTCTCGCGAAGACTACACGCACTCTCTCAAAACATTGAAAAATGGTGGGAGCTGAGTGTTCATTCTTTTGCAATGCGTCTGTTGTTCATATTTTTGGTATAATATATAATTTATAGACCTTCCGCTCGGGATATTCGGGTAAATATTTCCCTCAGTAATACTATTCACAAAAATATTATTAAAACCATTTTGTTACTTGTGGAAAGCATAGGTAACAATGCATTAATTGTACTGGCGTCAGAAAATACCATGGACGAATGTGGACGACATGAGTACCGTCCATTGAACTAAAATACATGGAAGGCTACTTGCGGCCGGAAATTTGAAGCCAAATTATTCCGGCTAGAACCTAGTTCTTTCTCGCAAAATAAACACACGGCCGGGTACGAAAACTGAAAATATTCATCCTGAAAAAAAAACAGCTCTTAAAACAATTACGAATATTTTAAAAGGATGTATTAAAAATAAGACCTTATAGCAAGTCCAGACAATTTTCGTTTTTAGAGCGCGTCTTTTCAAGGTTACAAATGTCCCATAACTGAAATGGTTGCCACTTGCGATAGGTTTTTTTTCGGCCGATCAACATTTGACAAAGCTTTATGCTTTTTCGTTAAAATTCACGGAATAAACTACTATTGCACGTAAAATAACTGAAAAAAGAGTAGAAAAGCAACAAAATATACCCAAAGTCTAACAGACACAATCATACGAACCATTAAAACATGTTTTAAAAAATAAACCAGTCCGTCAAGCAAGTCTTGCGGCGTTCTCGCACCAACTGAAATTCGCGCGTGTAAGACACGATTTGATCTCCAGACACGCGTGTCTGGAGATCAGTTTTGGCTTCATCTGATCATAGGCGATTGTAAATGGAGGTAGCCTTCCATGTATTTTAGTTCAATGGTACCGTCATGCACGAGATTAAAACAAAAGATCGCGAAGGAGATTAGAAAGAGAAATAAGTACAGAAATTGAAATCGATGGCATCATGAAAATAGAAAACTATGGTTTCATTTGGGTCAAGTTGTTCTTGCAATCTCATGCGCACTCAGATAAATTAATGCAATAACTTTTAATTGAAAAGAGACGTGTGATTGTGAAAAGTCTGCTTTGCACTTATTTAAGCTTTGCATAAATAAATTTACTTGGTGTTTCCACAAAACTATATATTAGAATAAGTTAATGTATTTATACGTTTTTCTGACTTATCGTCAACAAGACCATGCCGCTCTAGTGGTTCATTGGTCAAGCCAGTGATCAAAACCAGGATCTTTGGCATACTAATTCAATGTTATCACCACTGATCTACCAGGCCGGTTGGCTCACCCAAAGAGATGTTTCAAAACCTACATGTAATTTCTCCAAACATACAAATTCGGACATGGACTGATTCCTTGCCAAGCTTCATGCCTAAACTTTACATATGAGCAGCAGCAGCTAATAGAGGTTAAAAAAAACTGAACGAGAAAACCATGGCCGGATTAAGGGGTAGGCCCAAGGGGCCCGGGCCCTGGGCCACCCACCAAAAGGAGCTACAAGGCGCCACCCACCAGATCAGTCAAATTGCGCCCACCGAGAAATGCGTTAACTGATCAGAGCGGAGACACGCACCGTCTGAAGAGAAGTGGAGGTGACAGTAGGCGCATATAATTCAGCCTGATTTCATCCTGGAGATTTTCGGAAAAACATGGCACCTTAAATGACGTATCAGTAAATAGCTAAGAAAGTGTTTTTGCCCTTTATGTTGTTTTGGAGATTGTTTTTTTGTCTTGCGAGTTAATATCCGAGGTATTTTTTTTCGGAGTATTTGTTAATATCCGTTATTTGCTTTTTGTGTGAAATATAGGAATATTACATGAACTTGAGTTTTTAGTTTCGTTTTGCTACAAAGCTCTGAATTTTAGTAAGGCAATTGGGACAGACCTGTCATATAATATATCAAGTTTCAACATAGCAATTTTTTAGAGAACATAAACTTTTAAAGGCGAAAGAGGCCACCCACCATAAGGCGGGCCCCAGGCCTCCTGAGAGGTTAATCCGACCCTGGAGAAAACTGTTATTTTCATAAGTAATGTTTCTGCTCGTCCAGCTTTTCAACAAAACATTTGATGATCCATAGCATTAGTAAAGTATAGATAAAAGCAAATAACCTGAAGATGTGTGCATTTTACAAAAATACGACTGTCTTAAACAGTGCAAAAAAGTAATTGCTGGGAGCATTTATACATTTTGACAAATCTACGGGAATATTTATGAATTTCCTTGCCGTTCTTCATTTGTTTTAGCTTCTTTTTTGACGAGGGTAAATGCATTTCCCCATTTCCTTGGATAGGTGTCAATAGCCGGTTGCCAAGCACTTCTTCCCCCCCTCCGCCCCTCCCCCCCCCAACGTCGTTCCCAAAGCATGGCCGTTCGTACGCATAGCTCGAGGGAAAAAAACAAACAATACAAACAAATTTTATTCCTGACAAAAACACCAGTGTAGGTACATGATGAATACAAACATTAAAGATACAGTTTAATTATTTCCAATTTTCAAGTTTAATAGAATCTCAAAGCAATATTTGGGTACCAAAGTATTTATGGAGTTATCTTGCATGGTAATGATATAAGGAGTCAAAAAGATAGATTCATGGAATTGATTTTACTACGAAGATTTGCTCTTAGATCAATAAATTTTGTATAGGTGCATGTTGCTCATTAACGACTTCGTTATGTGGAACATTACTATATTGACCAGTTTGAAAAGATAGTCTATGAGCCAAAATTCTAAGTCTAAGAGCGTGGCAGTGTTTAACGTTCAGAGATATATTTCTCATTCTATGTTCGGCCACATCAACTTTTCTTTTCAAACTCGTTCATGCTATTTACCCCTTTGACAATCAAGTTTTAAAATGACCATATTTTTGCCTCTGCTACAAGTGCAATACCTATTGAATCGGAGTACAAAACAGCAGTGGCACCTATTAGTGTCTAGTGTTTCACACTTATCACACAGATTGCTCTAAAACTCTTGATTGTTTCATAAAACAGCATTAAAAATCTCAAAACAATTCTTAAATTCTTACAGCAGTGCAACAATGTGCATCCAAACTAGTAGTTGAATTATTCAGGATTCGGCATAAACGTAAAGTTAATCGATGTGGGTAAGCAAACCAGCAACACTTTTAATAATGGTCGCTTTATCTATCAACAGGTCCCCAAACAATGACCGAGCTCCAGGATTGCCACAATTTTAACTTAAATAACTCCGTCCTATACATTCACTGTTATAACGGAATGCCAGTATGCATGAAAGAAATTTAAATTAGGATACAGACAGTGGCCATTTTGACGTCAACTTCTGGTAATGTTCCTCTGGCCACTGACTGCTGGATGTAACAAAATTATTTATTTAATTAGTTATTTATTTACAAGTTTCGCCACAAAGAACACAATTACGAATGAACAAATGTTTATATATACACTAAATTATTCTCAAAACAACAACAAAAGAACAACAAACAATAACAGGCAGGGACTTACCACAGAGGTAGTCTTCAACAACAGAGTCCCGACGAGCATAAACAATACAAAGCCATTTAAATTACAAACGGGTTTAGCACATCTTAACATTTTTAAGTACAAATACTGGACAGAAATTAAGGAATTAACAATCAACAGCATGATTTACTTAGTAGAGTTTATAAAGGACGAGTGGAATGACATTTAACACACACAGACTTAAAAGTTCTTGGATCAGCAGGGTTGTAGATTTGTTCGAGGAGCTTGAAGCAGCTCCTCGAAATTTGTCCGTCTATCTTAAACGGATATATCTTGATAGCTTTAGAGTTGCTTTTAGATGCTTGCATCGTAGTCCGAACAAGTCTGTGTATATGAGCATAATAGAAATCCTTGTAATCATCTTTTAAGCATCGTCGACGACTCTTATTCTATAAGTCTTACAAGTGGTCTCTTATAGGAAGAGTTTATACCAAGGTTTATACCATAATGTTGCTTGGGCTCTTGCACATTCTATTTTGTTTATATTTCTATTTCCGTTTTATTTGATCTCACGCTTGTAGGAAATTATCAACCTGTTTCTCCCTTCACAATTCCCCCCCCCCAAAAATTTTTTGGTGTCATTGATCTTGGCATCAGTCAATAATAATCTTCAAATCTCATTCCATTTTCCTAGAGATATACCCACTAACAGCCCGGAAATGGTCATGCTCTGGGAAGGAGATTGTTCTCCCCCTGCTCGGGGGACCAAACTAAAAATCGTGGGCTCAATTCCTATCTTAGCTGGTGAATATTTGCTAAATAAGAAGAAAATTACTCGGAAAAGTTTACAATCGGAACTTTAACTTGCATTAGTTCATAGTTAAAGAATGATATAACTCAGGTAAGATGACAGTTTTATTTCACGATTGTTACACACTACAACGGGCTTTTGCTGCACTAGCTGCTTCTTTTTTATTCGCAGTTGTTAACGCCCATAATGACTTGACGATCATATTTCAAATAATATGCATGATTTAAGCATTGCTTTTATTCGTTCAGCATTGTATTTGTGAGCTTAATAGTTGGACAAAAACTGATGACAAACAAAGGAATCATTACATTGGCCCTCTAGAAGTTCGATGAAAACTGAGAATATCAAACTTCGTGAGGGACGATAAACTATAAATGAATGTAATTGAAAATTTTAGTTCAACAAACTGATTTACTATTTTTTTGAAAATGAAAGCATCAGGCCCAGATTGAGGGGTCCGTTCAAGGGTCCTGGGTTCCAAGCCAGCCACTAAGAGGGGCCTCCGCCACATCGGAAGTTTGTAAGATTATGTTTATTCCGTTGCATAGTGCATAAAACTAACGAGCGATTTCTCCAAGCCGTTCATGACTGCTCAATTATTCTAACGTTCATGAGCATCGATCAGATGTTATGAACAACTTGGAGTTATCAGTCGTCATCAACGAGTTTGCCTTGCGAAACTCGAGAAGAGCCCCGGGGGAGTTGTGATAATTTAAAAATCTTGCGGAGGGAGTGAGAAAGCCCTCCACCCAGACGTTCCCCATATCTTCCATGGGGTTAGTCGACGCCTAGAAATCACACATTTTTTCGTCTAGTTGCTACTAGTTCCTAAATATTCGCTTCCTAATCATTTAATCATGCCTACCTTAGAAACGTCTTTTATAGCTTTTGATTGAATCCAATAATAGCCATTGGTTGCATTAATAACTTTATCAACAACATCTGAGCAGTCAAGGGCAGGATCGAAGAATTCACCCAGAGTGGACGTCCCTACAAGGCAAAACAAGTTTTATTGTCAAGGTGTTCTTAATAAATCATCGTTAGAGAAAAAGCATGTTTGTAACTGCTGAAATGCAGCAACGTCAAGGCACAAAACTTCCGGCAGTGAAATATTTTTTTTATTCATTTCAAATATTGCTACAATGAACACACTTCCTGCAGTCCTTACAGTGATCTTTGTCTGCAACAGGGAATATTGGTTTAATTTGCCTCCGAAGCAGAGAAAATTAAACACCTTTTAAGCAGAAAGAATCAGTGATAAAAACCAAATTAAAACGTAGGTAAAGTCCTATTAATATGACGTATACTTGTCCATTATTGTTTCACAAGCTGATACCATAAAATTTCCGGTAATTTATCACTGAAAACATCTTTTTCTCTTTGAGGTGGTTCATGGAATTCCTTCTGGTACAAACTCTCCTTGGCGTCCCAGAACATTTAATCACTAATTTCGTCTATATCCACGGCCTTACTTATTACCGAAAACATTAAAAACATAGTCAAATTGGTAGGGGAGGGGTTAAAATGAAATTTCGGTTGCCTTGGGTATTTGAAATAAGTTGTTTGTAATTTTCCAGTTTTGCAAGCAGGGCAGTCTCCGGTATGCCCGTCAAGTCGACTTTTGTCCTACAAATAACTAATTACCAGAAAGGTAGCATAGCTGTCTGATTTAGTATGATTTGGACGTTCTTTACCCAGCCAGACGAATACTGTGCAGTAACGTGCAGTGGCCTCTACACTGTGTTCAAAGAATGACAACACAAACAAACAAGAAATGCATATAGAGTATAATGCACAATCTGTTCTTGACTTATCATTACTTACCATCGATAGTTTTCCATGAGAATGCCGAGTTTTGGCTTGTACAAATCAGAACTCTGTCTTTGCCAAGTCTGTCTTTGACGAGCTTAATGTCACCATGAAACTCTTTACGGCATGGTCCAGGATCAGTGGGACTGTTTTTGTCTAGCTAATATTTTCAAAATCAATAAAGGCAAAGTTTTTATTTGTGCTCTTCCTTAAAATGATGTTAAAAGGCTGTCTAGAATGGCATCTTTCATCCCAGCACTTACATTCTAGCAATGCCAATAGCTTAAGGCCAGCTCCAGTCTTCAAAAGAAGAGCGACAATGAAAAGTCACAAAACAGCAACCAGTAATGAACACCAAAAAGGGTGAAACTTATTTTCAGTGTCAATTTAGTACCCACAAAGGGCGAAAGCTTTAATGTCTTTTTCGATTTGAAATCATTGTATCTCAAAAAGTATCCGTCTTCTGCCTTCACACCTGCCGCATAGCACAACTTCTGCCTTCACACCTGCCGTATAGCACAGTTTGCGTCAGGCAATTTTGTTCGTTAGGCATTAAAAGGACCCTTGTTCTTTTGTCTACTTCACCCTATACTAACTCAATCACTTCCTCTCAAAATGTTTTCATGCTGATATGAATGTTTTCTTATTTCTGGAGGAAGGCGTGTTTTTTATTGCCAGCTTTTTTATTGAGGCCATAATTTTGCTAAGTAATAAACAACTTTATCTCCCACAGTCAGTGTACAGGACGGTGCACTTGAACCACTGACATGTCAAAATACGGGTAAAGAAATTATTTCCAGTGGGAAGAAAATCATAGTGTTTTAACAATCCTGCAATAGTGCCAATTGCTTCCACAATCGCGTATATCTTATGCCCATTAAGCTGGATTAGAATGAAGTGGAAAACTGTACTAGGATATTTGTTAAACGAATTACAAAAAGCAACGAATTACATATTTTCCAAAATGTTAGGAGAGAATTTCAAAAATGTTTGCAGCAGCCGTGAAAGCGACTAAAAGTCCAAAAACATCCTAAACGTTTGCTCTATGATTGTCAAATTATTATTGAACTTTCCTTTACCTTCGCTTGTGCTTACTAGGTTGCATGAAAACAAAGGAGGTTTGTTGCTGATGTTTCGATCTTCATAAGAGCAGGAGATGGTCATAAACGTTTGGCGCCTAATTTAGCAAAACTAAAAGAAGGGTGAGTGAGCCAATTCAAAGTAAGACAGTCTGTCAGTGCAAGTACCTTCCGATACAAAGCGACTGCATGACACACAGAAAAAGGTACTTCGTTTGCAAATTTACTATTCTATACCAACTGCACGTTCACTCTGACGGGCCATAATATCATTATTATCGCCAAAAAAGAGAGTCGCAAAATATTCTCCATTTACTGCCAAAATGTTCAAAAACTAGAAATCGATCATTAGCAAGTCGCTGAACTCATACAAGGCATGAGTTATTTAATTTTGTGGAACTCACATTTTTGCATTAAGTGGTTAATAAAACTTACGAGTTTAGATTGGTTGATTCAGAAGATATAATGATCTCAAATTTTTTGACAAACTTGCATGTACAACTGTAGCAAATTTTTGCTATTTAGTAAGTACAACTTTACCATAACTAAAGTAACCCAAACCTGCATTATAACATTTTGTTTCTCAAATATGTTTATTGATATGCAGAGAGAAAATCGCATTGCAAGTGAAGTTAGTAAACTGCGATGTTACAGCGCAATTGACTAGTTGATTTTTATTGACTACTTGTTTGTTTCACTATTAGCTAGTGCCCGAAGCATTCAAAAGCTAGATAATTTGTATTAGCTGCTACATAGATGTAAATTAGTTTAATTAATGTAGCGCAATTCTGTAGCAACTATGCTAGAATGAAATATTGGAATATTGGAATATTGTAATGAGAACTCAATTACCACAAGTCTGGCGTTACTGGAAGTCTTTTTGCTTGATCCTAAGACCAAATATCCAGCGAAGACCATTAGCAATTTTATCTTCATCGTGATTAAAAACCAACTGCGCAGAATTTCTCTCAGCTCTCGATTCTTTTATAATATCTGCTCTTGTCTGTCAAGTAAGTATAACGATAAGCAGAGCCACTAATTTGTTATGGAACGAACTTAACTACATTTAGGAAAAGTAACACTCATGGGTATTTATTTTTGGTTTCAGCATTAAACTAGAAACTTACTCAGAAATGACAGTTGGGCGGTCTCTGTTGATGATTTCCTTGCTCGTGCGTCTTGATAGATGAAAATTTTTAAGATTGCTTTTTGAATACGTTAGTCTCCGATACAAAAAAATTCGTATTAAGTTTCTATTATAAGCAAACGTGAAGATATGTAGAGGAAAGCCTTCAACAAGCGCTGGTACACCCGATAACATTACGGTAGGAAAGAGATAAATATGATGGATCGAGGGAGTGCATGAAGTAAATGTAGTACTGTTGTAGCACAAGCAGCAAGTCGTCTTTTATCGCAAGTAAACGCTAAAAATCAAGTAAATTAGGAGACTTAGTGTAATTATCGAGTGTCAAAGATCGAGAATCAAGGTTCAGCTTTCATGATTCGAGATTTGAGCGTAGAATTGAGTCTTGAAAGTTGAGGGTAATAAAATAGAGTTATGAAGACAAAATTCGAAACATGTAATCTGATAACATCAAAAACTCGGCAATTTGGTATGAGTGAAGAACATGAAATATAATGAAAGTAAATGGTATGAAAGTACATCAGCAAAAGTCAAAGAATAATGTTTCGAACTTCAAATTCCAAACCGGAGCCCTCGAATTCTGGACCTCCGGACACTTGACAATCACCCAAACACTTCTGAGGAACTCTTTTAAGGAACAAAAAGAGTGCCTGACATTGACATTAAAACGACGTGTCGCCAAATGGAAAAAATCGAGAGAGCTAACAGACCGGATTGGAAAGTTAGAAAATACAGTTAAATGGCAAATAGAAAATTTTTTCTCTATAATAACATGCATATTGCAAGTGCTATGCTGAACCGTCTAGCAAATGAATTACACTTCAATTAATAATGAATGGAGCTGTTTTACGTTTTGTTATAGCTAGCTGCTGTTCATTAACTTAGTACTCTTAAACACTACAAGCTCCTGAATTTTCTATTGTGTAACTTTATTAACTTAAATGGTGGCTACTAAATCCGTATATTCTAATGTACAGTTTTGTGGAAACACCACGTAAATTTATTTAGGCGAAGCTTTCGGTCCGTAAGCCCGGACCGTCATCAGTGTAAAGCCTTCCACAAAACAGTACATTAGAATAGATAATCACCATGTGAACATTAAGTCTGTATATGCCATATTTTGTGATGAAACTTGTCGCTGATTTGCATTATTTTTGTCGGCAATTTTTAGCCTCAACGTTCGCCTTTTGAAAAATGTTTTTGAGTTTTTCTTAAACTAGACCATTTTTGATGAACAAATTTCACTTCATAGCCATGTTTGTATTATCCGATGCCACACGGCCTTGGTTCGGCTTGTATTCGCACCCGATATAACACCACAGTTAATGTTGCAAACATAAGCCAAAGTCAAAGCTCATGCAGGCCGATGGTACTCCTCCGTTACACGCATGAGATCTGACTCTTGACATTTGATCGTGAACATAAAGCACGGATGCACAATTTACCAGTAATAGCATTAAACATTTCGACTTACTTACCTTTCCCATCACCTGTGCTCAAATGAGGTATAACACTAAAATTTTTTGCTATGCATTTGATTGAAAATTTCGCATGCACACTTTGTTAAAATGTTAAAAAAAGTTCTAAAACTAAATTTTAATTTCTAGCGTTATTGGAGTCGTATGCTCTGAGCTTTAACTAGTCAAAACATTTGATTAGTAGTATGCACAAAATAAACTTTATCTCTGCAAGAAGGAGAACTGAAAGCCTTTAAAAATTAGGACTGCTACACTACGCTCAATTGTAAGAACCTCCTCAGCGTGCATGTAAATTAACCCATTAGTCCATATAGTCAAAACTTACCCATTTCAAAGCATGCGTCTGGTTTGAAATGGTTTAATATGTATTGAAGCTGAAAAGGTCTATTCATGTACTGCATTTCAATTTATGCGATTTATTCTAATTCATGTATTAGTAAAGAAAAGTTAGTGCAAACGACCAGAAAGGAGCATAATCGTAACGTGATTATGTCCAAGCATGCAAATTTAATAAATTAAATAAATGTCAAAAATTATTTTTAAGAGGACCTTTCAGCATGTGAAGTAAATATATGTAAATATACTGACAGGCACTTTTCCCCTCTTCAAAGCTATAACCATCACCTGACAGAACATTAATGAAATCCTTTAACGTGAAGGAACTTGAGCAAAGAGATAAAAAAAAGTCGTTATTAAAACAACTTGAAAGCCTGCATGCTTGTTTTCAAATTTAATGAGGGTTGACTTAACTGTTGTTTTAGTGGAAATAATTGTCCATATGGACTTTATTACTTAACAAAACTGGTTTTTAGAGATGCTGCTGACTTATACAATTTTTACATGTTAACAGTATCATCCGCCATGACTACACTTTCAAAATATTGAAATTTTTTTACGACTCAATAATGTCCTCCTTATATTTAGGCAAGAATTGCAATAATTTCATGAAATCATTAAAGCTGCAATTTCTTCCAAAAATGATAAAATAGAGCACTTTCCGTATAAGAACTGCGTTTTTGCTTCCATTGACGTCATTTGATTTAAGTGCATAAACTATCGCAATGAAAACGAAACGCTTTGAAAGTAATTAAAGAGCACTATTTTCAAACATGTGGCTTAATTATTCGCTTTCGAAAGCGAGTGACAAACCAAAAATTCACTTTCGTAGCATAAAGAAATTGATGAAGTCCTCACGCCTATTTCAGCAAGTTGATTGTTTGACCAAATTGCTAGTGTTTCTGCTGGACAGCAATCAATCCTGGCCAAATTATTGGGCGCACTTCCATCATCAGTTTTACTGTGATGCTCAAAGCATCATTCTCAAACTGAAAGTACCCCCCCGCCCATTTTCCATTGAAATACCTCAACATTTTCAAAGCGAAGACAAGAGCTCAGAAAAAAAATATTCGAGGCTGTGTTTTGATAATTATTGAAAAAGCTGTAGATACGTCTACATTTTTTAGTCATGACTATACCTTACTTGAAAAGTCAGGCCATGTGCACACGGCAACGTTTTTGATCGTTTTCATTTGTGTTCTCATGCGAAAACGGACTCAACCACCAACAATCTAGGACAGATGCTTAAGCTCATTTAATATATGGAAAATATTTTCCGTTGGAAAGTGTTAACTAAGCATTAAGACGGTAAACGAGACACAAAACGGGTTTGGAAACGCTTGAACACGTCGCCAGTGTGCACGTAACCTCAGACGGACGAATATCTTGCATGTTTTACAGCACTCGCTTGTTCCTACCCACGATTCTCGTTTCAGCTAAAACACGTTACAGGCTGACACTCTCAAGTCAACCTGTCGGCAGGTCCTTTTCGAGTATTGTTCTGTTATAGCTGTGCGTAAACAACTTAAGATAATAATGCGCTATCGACATAACTTTAGCACGTAGCTATCGATATCAAGGAGTTGATATAAACTTCCTTGCATGGCTCTGTTTTATGCCAATCATTTTAACGACTGCGTATAGTCAAACACATCTGGTAGGTTGTGATGCAATAAGCAGATCACCCTTTGAATTAAGGACACGTTTCGAAGTTTCCGATTAGAGAATCAAATTTTGTTAAAAATTTGTTTAATACATAAAACCTCTATCAAACATAAATTGCTATTAAACGGACACCATTTTTTTTCCAACTAGCTAAAGTTTTAATACTGGTTGAGTAATGTACATACTACAGCACATCATGGAATTTACACCATATTGACGAGTAGACAGTGCATGTAAACCGCCTGTATAATAAACTATTGTCGGTAGTGCATTATTCACCTGCTGATTGAAACTGAATTTCTCTGTCAAGGTTCCGCACCCACATCTATTTTAAATTTTAGGCAGAAATTTAAATCGTTTTTTATGGACGGATCGTAGGATAATAATCATTTTAAGATTGATATGGGCTTTCTTAACATTCGTCTTATAAACTCCATAAACTCTATTTAAATTGTTTGTCTGTATTCATACATTTTAAATTCTTAGTTGTATTTTAACAGGTCCTTGAATGATAGCAGCTACTCTGTTTAGCTGATCAAGTCAATCTGTATTAATAATGTGCGTTATTATTATTTTTTTTATCTGCGAACTGCTCAACGTTTGCTTTGGTTTGAGGTTGTTTGTCCTGTATTCGTAGTTAACTAAAATAACTCAGTGAGTATTTAAGAAATTAAGTGGAGAAAATTATGCATGGGCATAGAAAATCGAATCTTGACAAGCTGTTGTGTTCCGAATATTGAAATACACGGTCATGTTGTAAGAGGCTCCCTACAGTTGAACTGACATTCCAAACTTCTCCAAAATAGAAGCTTATTCCTGACAATGGCGCATTCTTATCTATTTGGCAGCAATATTCAACATCTACAGAATATTCGTATATCAGTTTTGACAATGTCATGGTTGCCATGGCAGCTTGAAAAAGGCATAAAACGTGATAATTTACCTAAATATTGCCTGTAAATGAAAAAGTAAGTCGTTCACCCATCTGCTTATTCCGTCCGTAGAGTATCATGTTCTGCAACTGTCGAAGAAGTTTTAAAAAATTCTGTCTAGCGTAAGTTTGAAAAAAGCTAGAATTTTATTGAGAGATTCCTGTGAGACAGAATTTTTATAAATTGAAATATATAAAATAAAATAAAATTAAAATACGTGGTCAAAATTTAAGAATAGATCACTGTCAAAACTAATGAGTAAAATGTAAAAATATTTGAGAAAATGCAGCGTATAATACGCAATTGTGCTTGATATAAAGCCGACCCTGACTCAAAAATTATTGCATGCGGACGCAGTATATCTGACACAACAAACTATCACCAAAAAACAAAACTGAAGTCCAAAATCACTGTCAAATAAAGGCTTTCGAAACATTTTACTGCACTCTAGCAAACGTCTTATTTATAGAAACATCATAAATAAAGCAAACAATGTTTCGACAAACGTTTGTAGTATTTGAAAGGACCTGAGTAGGTTAACCCATACATACAGGGTCAAAACACGCAACGTCAGCATTTTTTCGGTGACTGCGTGGACTTCACGCGTGGGACATTGACGTCATAGGGATGT